>JANHZT010001517.1:182556-192890 GCA_032468215.1 Stegonotus admiraltiensis | reverse complement strand
GATTGCAGGCAGGCAGGTTCAGTTGCTTGCTGATGCAATGATTGCAATGGCTTGCAGGCAGCACGCGAAACAGGGCAGCGCAATCAGCAGCTAAAGTAAGCAAGCTGGAGGCGGGGTGTGTGTGTGTGTGTGTGTGTTGCCTGATTAGCAGGCAACTCAGCTGGGACGAGCCATTTGGCTCCTCAGAGCCATTTAAAAGAAAAACAAAGGCTCTAATGATTGTGCGGCTCAGCTGGGCATGAGGGGCGGGGTCAGGGATTTTTGCTACCGGTTCTCCGAACTGCCTGCCGCCATCGCTACCTACTTGGCCGAGCCAGTCCGAGCCTGGAGCATTTCACCCCTGATATACAGTAGATAGAATGGCATCAACCTCTTCATAGAGTGGAACAGAAATAACTCAGTGGAGGAGGACTGAGGAATAGAATTTGAGTTTAGCAAATAACAATATGATTAATATAGAAATTGAATGGAAGGGGAGCCAGAATGCAACTCTGCTTGGCTCCTTTTGAGATGTAAATGGAAGCAATTAATTCCTCACTGTTTTTACATCTAGTTTATATAAAGGTCTCATTTACCTGCATTAACAATCTGAGAAAGTGACGATATAAGGAACAGCTAATTTTCTTCACAGCCTCTGGACAGAGAGATACAGAGGCGTTACATTATTTCATTCCCCCTTAATGTGGTTTTTACATGACTTCCCACTGTATCTCTTTGCTCTGGGAACTTAAGGGAAGATATCTTGGATCATCCCCTCAACAAGTTTGTAACAAAGATGTTTTGATACTAATTGATGACAGCTAGTTGGATTATTCTGTGCAACTTTCTTATAGATTGGAAACATGATGGAATAGCTCCAGTCTTTCAATAGTGGTAAGGAATTGTTGACACTGTAAATAGAGAAGGTAGGTTATGGGGATTTTGTTTAAAAATACTCTGGGGGAAGCCATACATTTTGTCCCCGATTTGTCCAATCACAAAATTAAGAACGGTTCGTGGCTGAAGCAGCATCATTTCCCCAATAGGAGCAAAGAGTTATTTTTGGAGTCTTCCTAGGTGTTGTCTTCCTTTTTTTCCAAGATGCTATATATTTTTCACTTTATCCACCAATGGCTTCCGATTTTTCCTTTGCTTCCTACTGAATCAAGAGACAAAGTGCAGTCAGTGGTAGCCACCAGCCATTATAGCTAGCAAACCAGTATTTTCAAGTACTGTAGCAAATTATGCCAGAGATCTGTGACAGTAATACATTTATTTGAAAATAATATCCTTCATATAACATCATTCATTCCTTATAAGCTATATACTTCCAAGTCCTTTATCTCCTTTGTGTGGTTTTAAATTCCAAATATTGGAATTGGTCATGTTTGTTCATTGCATCCAAATCCAACTGATTTGAATGTTTAGCATGGCAAGTATACATACAATGTAGGTTTGGTATTACCTAAATTTCCTTTAAGGTTTTATGGATGCATTCTTGTTCTTTTTTAATTGATCTTTCTGATTAACATCAGGTATTATTTCTCTCCTCACAAGACCTGCCCTCCCATTGAATCTAGATAATTCAGCAAGGTGCACCTGTTATTGCTCAAAGTGATACTACTTTTCACTTTCTTCTCTTTTCTCTGCCCCACCTCATCAGAGAAATAGAGGCAAGACTAAAAGAAGTCAAATACTTTCATCTTTCTGCACTTTATAAAGAGTGGCAGAAAGGCTCAAATGAGCCTCACATGAAGTAGCTCCAAATGAATGAATGTATGTAACGTATCCAAAATAAAGCCAATCTGATTTAGATACCATACCCCTAAATCAACTTGTGATTCATTTTTTCCTACATCCTAGAAAATATGTATCCTATAATCCAGAAGTAGACTTTCCCCCACCTTTTCTCACAGCTATATTTCTCTTTTTGAAAATTTAAAAGCACAAAAGTCTAGAGCAAACTCTTCCCTGGATTTTTAAGCTCAAGGGGCAGTGTTTATTCAGAAATTTTGCCATCTGGCCCTTTTGCACTTCTATGCTAGAGATACAAAGGAAAAGATTAATAAATGAGTTGTTTAAATTTGCAAGTTTGATCTAGCAGCCTTTGGAGCGTTCCTTGCCAGATATTGTTGCATCATCATTCTTGTTGAAATAAGTGTGGTTTCTCAAGTGAGTGTTGCATTATCTAATTTTTGTCCTTTAAGGAACAATTCAAAAGCAGGACTAGAGGCATATATAACCTGTATGTTAATGTGCAGCTATGAATTTAGCTACTTCATGAATAAGCATAATGGGTATAATAAGAGGGTTTTAATGCTTCTCAATGGTCTGGAATCTCTTCTTAGAATCCTAAAATCTACCAGAGTTGAAGTTGGGGAAGAGGAAGAGGAAGAGGAAGAGAGAATTAGCAGAAATAATTAGACACCTCTGAATATAGAGAAAAATGAAAAATGAAGACAGATCTACAACTTTTCACTTGAAATTAAGCTAGGTGGAAAGTTGGGAACTACCAGGATTGATGCTATAATTTTGGATATCTGATACACTACCTGTATTCTTACTATCTTCCATGGCAACAGTAGTTAAAATGGAAAAAAAACCTATCAGTAACCCCCCATCTATGGCTTCTCCCTCAAACCAACGGTCAACAGAAAATGCATTGGGAAAAGAAAAAGATAAAACAGAACCAACAATGAATAGTATGCAAAGCATGCTTCAAATGATACAAGAAATGCTAATGAAGTCACAAGAAAAAATGGCTGATAACCATGAAGAGGCGAAGGAACATCACCAAGATATTAAAAATGAGATAGGAGAAGTAAAGGAAGATATAAAAAATATGAAGGAAAAGATAGAAACTATACAACAAACAATTCTGGAGAATGAGCAAAAAATTAAAAAAAAATGGAAACTAAAGTAGATCAAATAGACCTCAAACTAGAAATGGCAGAACAGAAAGCACTTCAATCAAATAAGGAACTGTCAGAGTCAATTATATTCCTGGAAATGGAGAAAGCCTCGTATTTTCTACATTTTCAGAAGGTCGTGGAGGAGAAAGAGGAAGATCTGGAGGGGAAATGGTCGAAATAATAGCAGAGTTAACACAGAGAAATAAGATGGAGATAAAAGACACTATAGTTGAAATTTACCATGTGCACAACAACTACATAAGAAGATATCGATTGTCAAGAGAAGTGCATATAAGATTTACAAAAAAAAACAATAAGAGATGAAATCTACAAGAAACCTAGGGAAGAGACCATAACATATAAAGGTAAAGAAATCATAATCCTAAAACAAATTCCATGAAGAATTCGAACCCAAAGACAACAGTACCAATTCCTAACATCACATCCTATTAGATACAAAGTCATGTTCAGATGGATTACCCCCGAAGGCATTCTCATCATGTGGCAGGATAGGAAATTTAAGGTGGATTCGATACAAAAGGCACAGGAATTTTACAAAATCTACCTCGAAGAAGAACAAGAAAGCAAAAATGAATCAGAGAGTAAAGTCAAGAAGATGATCAACAAGAGGAATTAGAAAGAGAGAGAGAAGAAAAATCCAAGAGAACAAGAAGAAAGAGAAGGAGCAAAAGGAAGAGTGAAAAGAGAGACAAGAAACACCAAGAAACAAATACAGTAAGGAATGGAAGAGACAATATCTCTGTTCTCAGTGAATATCAACAGTTTAAATTCACTGAAAAAGAGAACACAAATCTTTACGAAATTAAAAAAATTAGAGATAGACATGATTTGCCTGCAAGAGGTCCATATAAAAAAAAGATTCCAGAAATTATTAGAAAATACGAAACTAGGAAGATTATATGCAGCATTATCACTACAGAAAAGAAGAGGAGTTGCAGTATTCGTAAAAGAGAGTATAAATTCAAAATTAATCTATGCAGACAACGAAGGTAGAATTTTGATGATAGAATTAGAGACAGAACAGAAACAAATTTTATTAGTAGCGATATATGTCCCAAATAAGAACTAACAGGAATATTTTTAAAAATTACATAACAAAATAATAGAACAAGGCCATTATAATATATGCATAGTAGGTGATTATAATGCCATAGAAGACAGTAAAAAACGATTACATCAGTAACAAGAAAAAAAAAAGAAGGAAATATTACCTAAGGAATTCTTCAAGATATCAGAATTAAATTTAAGAGACACATGGAGAGAAATATATAAAGAAGAAAAACAATATACATTTTATTCCCACCCGCATCAATCACGGTCCAGGATTGATATGGCCTTGATGACAGTAGAATTACAATTAGGTTTAGAAAAAATAGAAATAGGAATAAATGAATGGGCTGACCACAACCTGATATTTATATATTGGAAAGGACAAAAATAAAAAATAAAAGATTGACATTAAATCAAAACATATGCAAAGAGAAAGAATACAAGCAATTGCTGGAAAAGAAGTTAAAGACCTTCTTAAGAGTAAATAAAAAAGAAGACACGTCGATTCAAAACCTCTGGGACACGTTAAAAACATATATTAGAGGAATAACGATAGCCTATATGGCAAGGAAAAAGAGAGAAAAATTAGAAGAAAACTTACAGAAAGATCCCCAAAATAAAAAAAAGTAAAAGAGGAATGGAGAATAATTAAACACAAATTAAATTTAATAACCCAAAAAGAAGTAGCATTAAAAATAAAGATGGCAAAACAAAATTATTTTGAACACGCAAATAAGGTGAGCAGAAGGCTAGCTTATAAATTAAAAAAGGAGAGGGACAAAAAAATGATACAGCAATTGAAAGATGGTAAAGGAACAATCCAATATAAAAGAGAAGATAAGCAAATTATACATACATTCTTTTCTAAATTATATACACAGGAAAAAACATCAGAAGCAGAGATTAAACATTATCTAGAGGAAACAAATATATGAAAAATTACGGAGGAACAGCAAGAAATATTAAACCGACCAATATCAGAAACAGAATTTGGAATCGCAATAAAAAGACAAAAAAACAAAAATCGCCAGGTCCAGATGGAATACCAGTTGAGCTATATAAGAGTATACAAAAACAGATAGGAGGATTAATGCTGGAAATATTCAACAAAGCATTAGAACAAACAAACATACCAAAAACCTGGACAGAAGCATTAATTACGCTCATATATAAGGAAGGTTCGGATCAGCAATTAATAGAGAACTAAACAATTTCTCTGTTAAACTCTGAAAATATACATGTCGATTATAGCTGAGAGGATAAAAACAATCTTAAATAAACATATACATTCAGACCAAAATGGCTTTTTACCAGGCCAACAAATTAAAAACAACACACAAATGATAATAAACATATTAGAGTTTTATGAAGTACACCCGGAAAAACAAGTATCACTGGTTTTCCTTGATGCCCAAAAAGCCTTTGATAATTTGAATTGGAAATTTATGATAGGATGGAATTCGGGACTAAATTTGAAAAAATGATTGAGAAAATATATACAAAATAAACTGCAAGGGTAATTATAAATCAGGACATGACCGACAAATTTGAGATAACAAAAGGTGTGAGACGAGGATGCCCACTTTCCCCACTTCTCTTTATACTGTCATTGAAACCGCTCTTAAAGAAAATTAGAGAAGACCGAGAGATAAAAGGATTGAAGATAAAAAATGAAAAGTATAAATTGCAAGCTTTTGCTGATGACTTGGTTTTCATAATAGAGGAACCTTTAAAATCAGGCCCAAAATTGATCAAAAAAATAGAACAATTTGGTGCAGTGGCTGGACTAAAAATTAATAAAAATAAATCCAAATTACTAACTAAAAACCTTACAAAAAAACAAGAGGAAGAATTAGAAGGCAGTATGAAGAATCAAACAACTAAAAGAATAAAATATTTAGGGATTTGGCTCACTGCAAGAGGTTCCTCAATTAAACATGATAATTACGACAAATTAATACAGCAAATTAAAAAAGATTTGGATAATTGGAAGAACTAGAGTCTCTGCAATTAAAATGAACATCCTGCTCAAAATCCTTTTCCAGGTTATACCGATAAAATTAGACAAATTTTTTTTTGATTCATTAAATAAATTGATCTCAAAATTTATATGGCAAGGGGAAAAAACCATAATCTGATTAGAAATTCTGCAAGACACCAGAGAGAAAGGAGGAATAGCCCTTCCGGAATGGGAGATATACTACCAAACAGCATGCCTAACATGGCTAAAAGAATGGATGGAGCTGAGGAACAAGAGAATATTAACAATTGAAGGGCATGATCTGCAGGTAGGATGGCATGCATTCCTCCGGAATGAGAAATATAAAACCTATGGATATTTCAGAAGACACATAATTAGAAATGCATTATTATTAATTTGGATTAAAATCAAAAAGCAATATTGTACAAAAATACCGATTTCAATTTCACCTAATGAAACACTAATACATCCAAATTTAATAGAATGGACTAAGATAATTAGATACAGGGATATTCTAAATGACTTGGGAAAATTAAAAACAAGGAAGAATTGGGACAGGATTTGAATAGGGAAATTGAATAGTGGACATATTCACAAATATGATCAAAATATAAAGAAGATATAAAGATAAATGAGGTACAGTTGGAGCAAAATGAATTGGACAAAATTATACATGGGATGGAACAGAAATTAATTAGCAAAATATATAAATTCTTATTACAGTATAAAATGGAAGAGGAAATAGTTAAAGATACTATGATTAAGTGAGCAAGGAACTTTAACCATACAGTAGAATTAGAGAAGTGGGAAAAGATGTGGCGAATAAATATGAAATTAACACTGTCTATGGCATACAAGGAAAACCAGTTAAAGATGTTCCATAGATGGCATTTACCACCAGCCAGAATAGCTAAGATGTTTCCGAGAAATTCACCAGTATGCCGGAAATGTAAAAGCAATTATGGAACATATTACCATCTCTGGTGGACTTGTCCGGTAGCAAAGAAATTCTGGGCCAAAGTCAAAAGGTGGCTAGAGAAAATAATGCAACAATCAATAAAGGGAGAATCAGAGACATTCTTGCTAGGGATCTTCACAGAAAACTATACAAAGGAAATAAAATATTTAATACTACACGTTTTAACAGCTGCCCATATTGTCTATGCCTAAAATTGGAAAAAAGAAAATACACCAACAGAGGAGGAGTTGATTAAAAAAAAATTAGAATGCGCAGAGATGGACAAACTGACAAAAGAACTCAAGGAAAAAGAGGATACAGAATACTATAAAATTTGATTAGATGGAATGAGTGGTTGGAGGAAAGGAAAAATGATGAACAAGAATAAAGGGGACAGAAAGAAATGTTAAAAATAATGGGAAAAATTGGTAAAATACAATATAGCGACTGAAATGTAAAGGAGAATTAGACTGCAAATGAAATGATGGGGACAGATAGCAATATGGAATAAGATAAAATAAAATTTGTACAAATAGTAAATAATAAGGAAGGACCACTATGAAAGAGCTGTAAAAAGAGTTTTTGTATATAAATGTTATATGTCTTGTATTGTTTTATTGTGTTATAATAAAAAAAATTTTTTTTAAAGTGTCTCCCAATTTTGTGTTCTTCCCCAGTTGCTATCCAACGTAGGTATAAAACATCAACTAGGACAGATTGGTAGACAGTGTTTTCTTTGTTACTTTCATTTAAATATAATGCTAGTGCCATAACAAAACTTTAAGTCACTTCCTTCTGGTAAGAGATAAATAATAATTTGCCCTGGAGAGTTTTTTGCTCCTCTCCTCTCTTAGAAGCCACAAGAAGAGAACATTCATGGGACCATCTAGCAAGAAATAGCATGAAGTCCACCACAAAGTTACCCGCATTTTAATACATTAGTGGAAATTCCTACAATACTGAGCTTCATGATGGGAGCAGAATGAAATTTATTATTCTCTCATTATTAAGAAGGGAAGCAGAAGATGTCACAGCCACTGGGAATGGTATAGTTTCCTATCCGAAAGGCAATTTCTCTTGCTGAATCTTTGGATCCCACAGAATTGCTTACCCTATCTGCCCTGAGGTGAAAGTAATGTTGAAAAGACTGGCCTTTATCTTATTCCTGTCCAGTACCTTGAATAACAGCTCCTATCAGGAATCAATTTTTCAAGCAAAGTTCTTCTTTTGGTAAAGCCTGGTACTGGCTGTCTTCAGGTAAAATTAACTAGCTTTAATTCCAAAAAGCCATGAGAGCAGATTAGAGAGAAATTCCTGATTTAACTCTTGGAAACTTGGCAATATATAAGTTAAGATACTTTTCTTCAAGATCGCCAGTGAATATTAGGCATCTGAGCTATTATGTATTCCTGTCATCAAATAAATTCCAGTGTCCTTTGAGAACCTTCTAATAAACCTGCTGTTTGATTAACATTTGGCGTGTTGAGATTCCAGGGAATACTAAATAACTTGCCTAATCTCACTCTTCAATAGTTTCTTAATCCTCTATTGCAAAGCAGCAGGCTAACCCTCTACCGTTTGCTGGCCAGAGGCTGGAAACAGGCAGGCCTGTACCTTGGTAACCAAGTAAGGCATTATGTTCGGAGAGGCTTAAGAATTTCACCCCTTTGGTTATTTGCTATGTGGCAGCACATCTATAAATAAATTTCACTTTGCTGGAGACACTGGAGGAATGGGGCACACCCCTAACCTTCTTAAATTGACAATCCTGTTCTCACTTCTCTGGGATAACTCCTATTAACCCCAATGGGGTTTATCTTTATATGAAACAAAGGATGGTGCTATCAGGATTGCCAACCTAAAGAAAGATGGCAGGGAGATCAGACTTCAAAAGGGAGCCTTCAGAGAGGAATAGTCCATTAAAGGGAGGTTGAATTTGCCATTCATTATTTATTCAATGTATAGGATACCAAATCTTTTACTCCTGTGGAAAATGGTCATATCTTGAAATTAAATTACAGGAAATCACAAGGCAAGTCAAATAGAGACGGAACACCCCCCCCCCCGAAAATAATAAATCATTGGCTGAATTGGCCAGGAACTGAAAAAGACAAGTCTAATATTCCCTTATTGCTCTAAAATGACCTTCCTAATCCTTAGCACCAGCCAGGCCTTTGGTTTTCAGCAAAACTTACAGAGAATCACTGTTCAAGTCTAAGAAATGGTTTGGATCAATACTTCCAGACGGTTATATATGCTGCCATTAATCCTACAACCGGTACAGGAGACATTCTTTCTCATGTTTCTAATTTCATAGTAATGGGCAAACTGTTGATAAACATATCAATAAAGGAGTGATGTGCCATTGCTTTATTCAGAAGGATTTTTTATTTTTTCTTGCCAATCCATCCTACCACCAAGTTTGGTGAAACCTAATCTAGGTACTACTAACCCATTCTAACCCTTTGTAGCTTTTCCAAGGTTAGCCAAGATTGAGATGAGTGCCTGAGGAGTCAGTGATTTGCCTTCTGGAAACAGGGCCCAACAGGAACAAAGCAATAGTGTAATCCTCCGTGAATTGCCACCAGTTCGCTGCCCGTGCAGTACGTGCCAAACACACACTGCGTGCGCACACATATGAAGTGCATGCCAAATGCATGCTGTGTGCACACGCATGTGCAGTGCATGCTAAATGCATGCTGCATGCACGGGTGCGGTGTGCACCAAATGCATGCTGCGCATGCATGCATACACAGTGCGTGCCAAATGAGTGCTTCGTGTGGAAAAAGGACACTTTCTAAGGTAAGTAGAACAGCAAGTAGAACAGCTGTGCCGCGCGATTTAGATTTGCTGAAAAGCAGGATTTCTGCTGCAGCCCTTGTTATGTTTCCAAATGTGTTCTCCTCTTCCAGAGCAAAGGCATGTAGAAATAGGAGAGATTATTGGGGGAGAGGGGTATTAAATTAGTGACTGGTGATTGCTGAGAGGCTCAATGGCAGCCATTTTGAGGTGGAATCTCTTGCTAAAGTACAGACAGAGTGACAAGGGGGGGGTCTAGCTTGGAGTTGCTCCATTGGAGGAAATGACGGAGGGCAGACTCTTGAAGACTTTATCTGCCTATAACAGGGGTGGGCAAATATGGCCCCTTTATGACTTGTGGACTTCAACTCCCAGAATTCTTGAGCCAGCTTGGCTGTCTCAGGAATTCTGGGAGTTGAAGTCCACAGGTTGTAAAACGGCCACATTTGCCCACCCCTGCATTAGGGGACTACAGTAGTGGCCAAAATTGTGGAAACCTTTTGAGAAAAGTGTATTTTCTAAAACTAGTTAATAACACCACTTTTTTTTTAGTAGTGCCCTAAAATTATATATCAATGGAAAGATAATTTAATCAAGAATGTAATGCAATAACTTTTATGAAGGATTTGCTATT
>JANHZT010001517.1:99637-110599 GCA_032468215.1 Stegonotus admiraltiensis | reverse complement strand
TCTTTTTCAAAATATTCTGCATAATCCACCAAATTTTTATCCAAAATGCTTTAACTTTTTTACAGGTCCACCAAATATGATAATAAGTAGCATCTTCACATATTTAATTATTTCTTATTCCCTAAGGAAAGTTATCCAGTAAACTCTCTGGTTGCATGGATACTTGAATGGCCTCTTGTTTTTCCTTTGAATCCTGTGGGCTTTACTTCTGGAATGACCTACGTATTGTTTCCAACTTTCCAGTAAAATTTCCATTTTGTTTCCAATGTCTGCCCAAAGGATCCTGAAAATTTACAAGCAGAGGAACAAGAGATTTCTTCTGGATTTAGAAGTATGCCATCTCTGAAAATTGAAGTACCATCTGGTAATGGAACAACCAAGACCGAAATGGCCATGGTGGCATAGAGCCCAACAGCTGGATGAGACAATACAGTCCTACAATGGGCCAACTGAAGCCCAGCATTTCACCAACTTTCTTCATGACCCTCCTCACAAGAATCAGATCGATTGCATAGGGAAGTGCAATTGATTGCATTATTCAATTTTCTCATGAAGGGTGGGGGGAGCCTTTTCATGCTGGGTCACTTTGATCAGGCTAGTTGCATTTTACATCTCAGTGAATGATAACTATAGAAGAACTGGATATGAGTTTGGGGCAAAATTGTACAAGACTGTGAATGAATGATACCTGGAGGAAAAAAATATTCTGTTAGGTGACATGACTGGATGGAGAGAAATAAGATGAGAGAGTAAGAAAAAGAGATTAGGCCATTAAGAAAAATGAGAATGGTATATTTTTGGTGTGTATCTGGGGAAATAAACCATTTTTTTTACAGAATTGGACATTATCAACAGTGAACCTTGAGGGGAAAATGCACATGGGAAAAAAAAGGAAAGAAAAGACAGTGAAAGAACAACTGCAAAGCATGAGATCTGGATTGAAAAGTATTTGGTTAATATATCAAGAGAGTGATTGAAAGAGGATGTGAAAGAACAAAATAAAAATAATTATGTGACACAAAGTGCCAGAGGAGCATGTGTTGGTGGGAAGAAGCATTAAATTAAATGATTGATATGTTAGCCCTCAACTTAGAATTAACCTTGAAAACAGACTAACAGATGCTCACTTACAGCATTTGAGAAAAAAGTGGTAAAGAGCTCTTTGGGTTGTGAGAGACTCTTAAGCTATATACCAGTATTGGCGAACCTTTTCGGCACCACGTGGGGGGGAGCACCAGAAACCGGAAGAGCAGTTCTCTGGCACACATGTGTGCACTGGGAAGCTGAGCTTCCAGTTTCTGGTGGATATGCGTGCGCGAATTCTGGGAGTTGAAATCCACAGGGTGTGAAAGAGCCAAGTTTGCCTACCACTGGCATAGGTGGATCTAAAGTCTGTGATTCAGATCAATACCAGCCTTGCTAGTTGTCATCAACGCCCAGAATTCAAAGCAAAGCAATGTCTAGGCTGGCTGGGGAATTTTGCTGTGAAATCCTCACATATGGAAAACACTCAGGTTGGAGGAGGTTGCTTACTATTTTTGCCTCAGCCACATAATTTTCTTCTTCACTTTTGGAAAGGGATAGCATGATCATTCCTTATCAATGCTCCTTCCCTTTGCACAATAGGCTTCATTCTTTCTGCCTATTTGAAAATTGGTACACGTGCCCTTGTTGGCTAACGTAATTACATTCTGTCCCCAAATACACTATTTTAAAGAAACAAAGCTTTAAAAAACTCAGAGCAGTGATTTCTGTGATTTAGCCTATTTTTCCACAAATTTAATCCCTAGACCCCACTTTCCTTAATTTTGAACTGGATGGCTTTCTAAATGTCCTGGGCGAGTTTGGACAACTTTCAGTGCTCAAAATAAGATCCATGGAAAAAAAGTTGCTTATCTCTGCTAAATCCTAATGAAATAACAAGGCCCCCTATATTTCTGTTCTGATCAAAATCAGTTGCGATGGTAATTAGTACAGCCCCATCTATCATTCTATAATTTATCTAGTTTCTTAGCAGATACCTGTTTTACAGTATCTGCTGTTTTTATATAAATTATCAACCAAGCAACATCGGGAATTAGGGGTTTTTTTTTAAATCACCTGAAAACTTTTAATCACCTAAATACTTTCCTTGCACATGAGTCAAAGCTCTAATCCCTCTGAAACTTGGCAGGGTTTATGCCTCACAGAAGGAAACAATACTATCTAATTCTGTTAAAAAAATATCCACCAAAACCTTTATAAATACTTTTCCTTCTTTAAAAATCTGAAGAAGTTAAGTACCAGTTGCTTTGGGCAGTTTTAAAATTTGACGAATAAAAAAACAAAACCTCCAAACTTTTTTTTTTGCAATTGACAGGCAAACATACTAGGAGAATTCATTTAAGGTTAATGATAGTTGGACTATCTTTGCTACATTTGATCATTGTTACTGAGGTGGTTTTTTTTAACCTTGCTAGTAAAATTGATTTGATTTGATTCCCTCAGCATATAATGTACTCTATCTCAAAATGTGAAATGTCAAAAAATGTAGTTGCTACTATTTGCATCGTCCATTCTAACCAATGTGAGAAATGACCTTTGGTTATTTAATTAGTTTTAGTTTAGATTAGATTTGGGTTTTTTTTAGATTGAACTGTGTGTTGTCTGAATTGGTACAGTTGAAATAAGTTTGGTTTCCAAATTGTCAAGTCCAAACTTAATTTTATGATCAGCATATATTTTAGTTTTGCATTATTTATGCATTAAAAAAACATCCTATTCTAGTGATGACTTCTGTTAGTCAAAATGCACTACCTTTCTGCATAAATGTGATTTCTGCATAAATGTGATGTCTGTGAATGGTTTCCATGAAGTGCAAAGTTTAAAACTATTCCAGAACACCAGCAGTCAAAAATAATTTTATATTTCTTTAGATCAATCTTATTTTCTGCATAAGAATGCATAGAAGCTAGCACGGCAGACCTTGTATCCAACAGAGAACTGTAGGATTTCAGTTCTGTACATACATTACACAGAATGATACATGGGTGTGTCTTTTTCTGAAGTACATGCAAAGAGCTTTTATAGATATGTAAATAACAATTCCCATAGTAGTTTTCATTACCAGGAAACAAATATGACAGTCTGGCAGTAAACGTATCTATGGCTACATGTGATTTCCTGAACTGTATTGCACCATTTTCATCATCCTGTGAAATAAATCTTAATATATGAACCAACTCTAAATAATTACGACTTCGTTGACATACAGCTATCTGGCCTGAAAGAATGACAAGACTAGGCTTCAGTCCCCCTACATATTTGTCAGACCTTTTATTCTTGAGAATGTGATGAGGAATGATAAGGAATGCAATCCATGTTAGGATGATTTGCAACTACTGAGAACCATCTGACAAAATACTTGTGTTTGATGTTGATGTTTCTAAACAGCTGCCATTATTATAAATGAAACCCTATTGATGTCGGAGTAGGGGGGGACAGATGCATTGAAAGATGAATACCAAACCTAGTAAAACAAGGGATGGGAAAGGAAAAACACAGCTGATTCTTATGCTTATTCTTATTATTAAACCAGTATCTCACATTTCTAATAAGTAGATTGAAGTTTAAATTACAAGCTCTCTGTATCGAGTCAGGATCCAAATTGTTCAGAAGCCTTCAGATAACTATCACCTTCCTCCAGATAAGTTTCAAGTCATTTCTTGACAAAGGCAATGCTCCTATTCAGAGGCCAGAGGAGCCTCCAAGATTTTCATTATCCTAATCATTGCAGCAGTGAAGAAAAGGAGTTTGGGGAGGGGAGGGGACCTGAGACCTGCGTTGCTTGAGATGACAGCTTAGGACTTAGTGTGCCTGCTCTGTTCCTGCCTGCTGATAAGACAAGAGTAGAACAGGAAAAAGAAAAAAAAAAGCTTAATCCAGGCAGCAGAGCTGCTCCTGGTAAACATGTTACATCACAAGGAGACACTAAAATACTGTAGGTATAAGCAGAGATGGGCTTCTGGGGGTCCGCAGGGGTTCAGGAGACCCTCTAGCTAAGATTCTATGAAGTTTGGAGAACCCCCAAATCCCATTCCTGGCTGGCCCTGCCAACCCCTCCCCTCCCAGGAGTCTCCACGTGAGCTTAGTGACCATTCGAAGTTACAACAGCACTGAAAAAAGTTACTAATGACCATTCATACTTATGGCCGTTGCAGCATCCCCATGGTCACATGATTTACATTTGGATGCTCGACAACTGATTCACATTTATGATGGTTGAAGTATCCCAGGGTCCCATGTTTTGGGACCTTCTGACAAGCAAAGTCGATGGGGAAACTAGATTCACTTAACATCCATGTTACTAACAACTGCAGTGATTCACTTAACAAACGGGGCAGGAAAAGACATAAAATGGGGCAAGGCTCACTTAACAAATTTCTCACTTAAATTTGGGGCTCAATTGGGGTTGTAAATTGAGGACTGCCTCTACTCAAATGTGGCTGAGAAAACCAGGAGTTCTTGTCCATCGCACATGACAATGTGGGCAATATGAAAAATAAAGAAAAGAAAGAAATTAAAAAAGATTGAGAAAATAAATAAAAAAGGAAAGAAGATACAGATAGACTTCGACTTATGACCACAATTGGAATGGAACTTCTGTCAGTAAGTGACGGAATTGTTAAGTGAGTTGTGCCTGATTTTGCAACCTTTTTTTGCCAGGGGGGTTAAGCAAATCGCCACAATCATTAAGTGAACCTGGCTTCCCCCATTGACTTTGTTTGTCAGAAGCTGGCCTGAAAAGTCACAAATGGCTATGGGATGCTAGGATGTCACAACCCTCATAAATACATGTTAGTTGCCAAACACCCAAATTTTGATCACATGACTACAGGGTTGCTGCAATGGTCATAAGTGTGCCGAATGGCCATAAGTGACTTTTTAAAGTGCTGTCACAATTTTAATGAGTCATTAAACAAATGGTCATATGTCAAGGACTACCTGTATGTAAAAGATATCTCCCCCCTCTCTTCAGACAAGTGTAAGCAATTTCAATAAGTTAACACCTTCTATAACATTTCAGCAACAATAATGATGAATCTCTTTTTCCCACATCTCATCTCTTATCAATAATCAAATTATAAAAAGTCATCGTTCAGTCCTAATCAGCAAAAGTCAATTATCCAATTTGCTAAACCTACAATACCCACAAATAATGCATCAGCCAGTATATATAGTACTGGAGCCAATTTCTCCCAAGTTCCTTTTCTTTATTGCATCATTAGATGTAGAGCTAGAAAGACCCTGTTTCTAATCTTTTCTCAGCTGTGAATCTCATTAGCTGACCTTGGACCATTCAGTATCTCTCAGTCTGACCTACTTTACCCAATTATTGTAATGCTTTGAAGAAAAGGCCAGTGTAGAAATGCCAAAAAATAATTGCATATGTGTAAATATTCTTATCAGTTTACAAGAAGACAGAGCATTATGAAGTGAAAGAAAGAAAGTTGCATTAGAAAGGTTATTTCACAGAATTCAAAACTGTCATGGATATTACCATAATCAGGTTATATAGCAAATAAATTCCTTCTCCTCATCATCATACAATTAGTCTTCCAAGTCTTGTGTATCTGTTTCAGTTCCCAAACCAAGCAGGACCAAAACTTTGGTTTCATGTTGAATGTACTTGCAGAGTTTATTTTCTGCAAAGCCTGTGTGTGCAGAGTCCAGATTGTATACTACATAGTAATAAAATTCTGAACTTTTTTGGATCTGAAAATTGTAGCCTTTGAAAGAACATGTTGGGGCAGGGCAAGAAATGAGTGAGGCCAAACCAGAAACCAGATTAGATTTAAATTATAATTAAATTTTAAACATTATTTTTCTGAGCATGACTGGAAACTTCATTTAATGTGCATTCTGCATGATTAGAGCTAAAGTCTAGAGGAAAGCACAAAACTGTAATTTTTATCCAAGTTATAACAAAGTCAAAGCTTAATTCCTTGGTATAATTAAACTGGTATTTAATTCTGGTATAATTCTTCAGATCAACATACAGGTAGTCCTCAACTTACATCCATTCATTTAGTGACTGTTCAAAGTTACAATGGCATTGAAAAAGTGAATTATGACCATTTTTCACACTTATGCCCATTGCAGGATCCCCATGGTTACATGATCAAAATTCAGATGCTTGGCAACTGAATCATATTTATGACAGTTGCAGTGTCCCAGGGTCATATGATTACCTTTTGTGACCTTCTGACAAAGTCAATGGGAAAACCAGATTCACTTCACAACTGTGTTAATAATTTAACAACTGAAATGATTCACTTAACAACAGCGGCAAGAAAGATTGTCAAGTGGAGCAAAACTCACTGTCTCGCTAAGCAATAGAAATTTTGGACTCAACTGTGGTCATAAATTGTACACATAAATTGTCAAGCGTGGAAATCAAGAAACTCAGGCAGTTCAAATCTATATAAGAGTTTATTTGCAAGCTTCATCTCTCTATAAGAATCTGAACTACAAATGGTCAAAGCAAATTGGCAGTAGATAAGAGTCAATGAAATTCAAGGTGGGCTGGACTTACCGGTAGATCTCTTGTGGGCACGAAAGGACTCAAGACTGATGACACATGACCCCTCCCCTTGGGCTCAGCCTGGTCATCTCCTACATAAATGTTTCAAAAGTTTTAATGTTTCATTCCTTTTTCATTTAAGAAGTATAAACAAAGAATACATATATTGTGCAAAGCGATCATCTATGCCAGAATCAAAAGAGGATAGATAAAGAAAATACTTGTAATACACTAGTAGACCAGCAAGGATTTCTGACTGTCTGTGATTTAACACACATGCAAAACTCAGCCATCAGTTGTACAGGTGCCATGAAAAAGGCTTGGAGGTTGTAGTTCAATCAGTAGTCTTATTTTTGTGCAGAAGACTTTAAAGTCAGTTCGGTTCTGGTTCTTAACATAAATTCCTTAGAAACAAAATTCCTTGTTCCAAGTACAATCTGCACTAGCCTCTACTTGGTAGATGTTTCAAATCTAGAAGTAAAATGTTGAACCAGACCACTGCCCAGTCCTAATCATCTAGGTTGCACATAAGGAAATATAAACACTATTTCTTTATTTTCATCCCACCCTCCTCATGAGAAGCGGCTTGCACCTGCAGAAAGCCTCCGATAAGCTTCATGTCCTCTGCAGTTAAGGTAGTTTGGCTTTTCACAGCACCCAGTCTCTGGAACCATCAGTCAATAGAAGGATTCATCTTTATGACAAGCTCTTATCTTTCTCTATTGGCAAGCTGTCCATCAAGTAATTCCATCACTCCCTCCACCTTCCTCTGCAATTCAGAGGGCACAGAACTTCCTGGCATAACCTGACCGTCCTTTTTTATTCTGTTAATTATACATTTGTATAAGTCACATAAGGGATTGTGACTCAAAGCTGCAATTATCACAGCCCTCTGGGCAAAAGCTTCATTCCATTCAGTAGATACAAGCAGTGCTGAGAAACGGATACACTCTTCCATGGGAAAAGGAATGAAACTAATCATAGCTAGGAGGTCTCCCTGTTGCTTCACATAGCTAATTTATGACACACAGACATGCTCAGATACATGAAGCACTTATTCTGACCTCCAAGTTCTAATTATTTATGCTACCATGCAATGGTTGGCTTGTGGAGTCCCTGGTGTTCTTTGAGCTTGATTGTTTTCTTGGACTTTTCATTTACCAAACTAGGTAACATCATCAGCACTAGAAGGGAGTGAGGTTTGCTCTCGTTTTATATACTTGCCCTGTCAATGTTAATGGGAGTGGTTTTGGTGGTTCCTTGATTAGGCTGTTGTTTACTGTTAGCTTATTTGTCAGGAGTTGGTGGTTTCCAAGTTGGTGAAGTATAGTTTACTTCTTGATTGTTGGTCTAGTGTTAATCTTAGTTTTAATATATGCTCATTTAGATGTTGGTTGTTGGTAAGGAGATGTTTTGGTCTTTTTGTTTCTTTTTTGGCTTTTTGATTATCTATTTTGCATGGTATATAGTTGTAATTTATCTCTATGTGCCTGTTGATGGCTGATTTGTCTAAGTGCCAGGCTTCCAGGAATTCTCTCACATTTTTGAACTTGACTTGAACTAGAATGCTCACAGCTTCCCAGTTGAAACTGGTTAAGTCTGTCCATGTGTTGTGAAATTAAGTGTCTTCTGACTGCTAGTTGGTGTTCATGGATGTGATCTGCTAGTCTTCTTCCTGTTTGTCTTACATAGTGATTATTGCACTCCTTACACTATATGTTGTAGATAACTCCTGCTTTTTCTTCTGGGGCTGCTGCGTTTTGGAAGAGCAAGAAGACTTAAGATTCCCAGCAAAGACAAGTCACTGTAAAAGAACAGTCTTTTGCTCCATATTTTACCTGCTATCCTTTTGAAGGAGATCATTAATAAGGAATCTGGCTCTTTAGAAGTAGCAGTTTTGCACCTCTCTATGCAATCATTTACATTAATATATTGGGTTTGAAGTAATGGGAGAAGTGGGGCCATGAGTTTTTTTTAAAATATTTAATAACAACAATTTATTACATTTCTGTGCCTTCCTAATTCCAGTGACTTTGCGTGGTTGGTTTAAATAAAAAGGAAGGTTTAAATAAAGTGCTTCAATTACGAAATTAATTATAACAATATTACTATGATGTTGGTAATCATACAAGGCTGAGATTCCTAAGAAAACAAAATCATTGCATGATTACTAATAACCTCAACTTCCTTGAACCAATGGAAGTTGACGTTTCTTTGCAGAGAACAGGACAGCTTGGCTTGGAAACCAGATGTACTGTAGAAATATCTCGGCTTCCTTTTCCAAACTGTTTTGATGCAATAGTACCAGCAAGCCTTTCTCATACACTGGATCTCTGACAAGGTAGCAGCATGCTAGATATCATTTACCTGTCTTGAGCTTGCATCCCCAGATTTTCTGTCTTACTGTAGCCCTCACCCCCTTCCTATATTGCTCAGCCTCATTTTCCTGTTTTGCAAGAGCCAAGCCCTTTTTTTCAGGACCTCTATCAGCTTCAGCAAATAGGGGGAGGAGGCTGTCTCTCTGGCCTGTTAGAGTTGCTGTTCTACATATGGACACACACACACACACACACACACACACACACACGTTTCTCCTGCAACCCCCAGTCATAGTGAGGCCATAATTACCACTGAATAGACTTCCAGATTCCCATGCTTGTCAGCCTGCCCTCTCTACCCATTCTCCCCCTCCCAATCTGCTTTGTTCTAAAAAATGGGTGGGGAAGAAAGGGAAGAGAGGGGAGGGAGGATTAACAGCTAGTACAAACTTCTGAGCAAAAAGAGGATGGAGGGGAAACTTGCAACAGCCATTTTGTGAAAGAGTAGTTTAGGAAGCAGGGATAATAAATCCACCACCTATTTCTATCCCCTCCACACCAATGTTCTTTCTCCAATGCTCCAGCTCAGCCTTCAAAAACCTGTGCTAACTTCTGTTAGGCCTAAACCAGATTGAAAAGGATCAAAAAGATCTGTTTAATCTAAGTACTCCTGGAAGAGCCATGTCTTCTTTAATGTTTTGGCTGAATATGGCACATTGTTAATATCAGCTAGATCCAAAGATAATTTCTTAGGAAAGAGCTTTATCTACATTTCTTTTAAGGTGATAGGAAACTCAACCACAAAAGCTAAGTACTGGTCTTTAGAAGCCCTTGTAACCTAGATTTGGGAGGGGTCCAATGTATCAATAGTGGCACAAACAGATCCAAAAACTTTATTCACTTCCTCAGAAGACAAACCACAATACTGACCCAGACAGAAGTTATAAGATGGCATGATGGACACCTTTCGCATGGTTTTTCCTAAAATAACATCAAACCCAGCATGAATCCAAGTAATCTTATCTATGAAGAAGCATCCAACTGTGAACAATGAAAGTCAGGTAGAAACTGGACATAGGCCAGAACTACTAAAGACTAGATCATCCACCTAACAATTCAAAATAACTCTCATCTGTGGTTCTCCATGCTACACTCAGGAATGTGAGTCAGTTATTCAATGGTGAATGTTTCAGCATAGATTGCTTCCAACCTGACATGTCCCTAAATCTATAATATAGCTGATCCAGCATCCTGCCATTACTCTGTAATGTTTGCAATTGCTTTATATACAACCGTGTACTAAATGGCACATCATAGAGCAGGTGCAATTAGGGGCTATCTTGTCAAGTATCTGGAAGTTTCAGTATTCCATATCTATAGAGCAACCATCCAGGTACAAGAAAATATTTCCCAGAAATCCTTGGAGAGTTCCCATTCCCTCTGAGATGAACCGATGTAATCAAGATCTGAGCTCCATTGAGGAGAATACATTACAATAAATTTTCATAATTGTCAAGGATATCATTTTGGAATGGGCATGTATAAGCCATCCTCCTTCAGACTTGGATGGGAAGTTTCTATGGGAAGTCATGGGAATCACGAAATTGTGCACAAAAATTATTAGAGCCCTGGTGGCGCAGTGGTTACAATGCAGTATTCCAGGCAAACTCTGCCCACAGCCTGGAGTTCAATCCTGGTTGAACTCAAGGTTGACTCAGCCTTACAATCTTCTGAGGTTACTAAAATGAGGACCCAGATTGTTGAGGGCAATATGCTGATATTGTAAACTGCACAGAGAGTGCTATAAAGCACTATGGGGTGGTATATAAGTGCTGTTGCTATGGGAGTAAACTCAGTATGAATCTTCTCAAGACAAAGGCCTCCAACACTACTTGTGAGACAGAACAGAACAGAATAACAGAGTTGGAAGGGACCTTGGAGGACTTCTAGTCCAACCCCCTGCTTAGGCAGGAAACCCAACATCACTTCAGACAAATGGTTATCTAATCTCTTCTTAAAAACTTCCTGTGTTGGAGCATTCACAACTTCTGGAGGCAAGTTGTTCCACTGATTAATTGTTCT
>JANHZT010001516.1:520439-535329 GCA_032468215.1 Stegonotus admiraltiensis | reverse complement strand
TTGCTTAACGCATTGTAAGCCACCCTGAGTCTCCGGAGAAGGGCGGCATATAAATCAAAGCAAAAAAAAAAAGCATTCATTTGAATTGTTCAGAAAAAAATATTGTAGATCTGAAGTGAACTGAACATCGTAATTTAATATTTTCTCAGAATTTCCCATTGACTTCAACGGAATTACTTTCATATGACACTCCTTTATGTTCCTTCGGAAAACTTATCAAGGCCACTTTTTGAGAAATAGTTATGAAGGAGCTAGTAATGAAAATACACCTTCGAGCGATTCGGGGCGCAGAACTCAGGGTGGAAGACAAATCCCAACAACCCAAGTACCCAGATATGATCATTGCACCGTCGCAATAGTAATGAACTTTTTGTGTTTGTAGAAAGAGCTCGCAAAGCCTAAGCGGACCGCGCAAGAAAGGGCTTTTGTTTTGGAGTTGGCCGAGGGGAGGAGCGGCCAGAAGGCAACATTGAGAAAGCTTTCAGTGGGGGCTTGTGTCGCTGGAAGATGACGTAGGAATTCCGGGGGAAAACGAAACTCACTCTCTTCCCACGTGTCGCGCTTTTAACAGCGGGTGGCGAGAGTGGTGGCTGCCCAGGTCTTCGTGCAACATCCCCTCCCCCTTTCCCTTCCCCGGGAAAAGGGGTCCTCCAGGCGAAGGGATTCCTTCCCGCGGGCGCCAAAAGATGGAGCATCTGCAATTCAGTCTAGCGGGTCCGTTGCAACTAATAGCGCAAAGGAACGAGAGGAGCAGCGGCGAGCTCAGCCGGTTCCTCGCCAAACAGGTGGGAGAGAGCCACAATGGCAGCGGCGCCCTCTCCGCCCTCGGCCACTGGGTGGGTGGGGGGCGGGCGGCGGGGAAAGAAGGGTGGACTTGCACAGGTAATCTTGATCGTCCGTCTTCTCCGCGCCGGCCTTGGGGAAAAGGATCGGCCTGGCTTGGAAGCTAAGGAGGAGAAAAGGGCGAGCTGGGGTCTCTCTCTCTCTCTCACCTTCTTTGTCTGAAGAGGAAGTGGGGGAGGGAGAAGCGAGGGTGCAGGAGAAGCCCTTTCCACTAGTCTCGCAACGGCCACACACAAACACTGGCCAGCCTCCTCCGTTTGTCGCCTCCCGAGAGAAACTTTTCTGACCTCCGGCAATAGATTAAAACGTCGCTGGTGTCTTAGATGATCAAAAACAAAAAGCCACACACTTCGATAAAGTCTGGTTCTTAGATTGAACGTTCTTAGATTGAAGATTAAATTGAAACAAGCTGGGGAGCAAACCAGGGCCAAAATCTAAAACCCGAGCTTACAAATATTTTCTATTATTCCATACACTTTCGCTTGTGTCTTCCTCAATCCCTGAGAACTTTGGCTCTTGATGCTTGGAAGATTTCTCAGTCTACTGGGGTCAAACAGAACTAGGCTAGTATTCTTCTCATTGTCCCTAACGAGCTTGACTACCATTGATTTGAGACAGGAGAAGAATGTGAACTTTTCCTCTGTGAATTTTTAGCAGAGTCGTAAAAATAACTTTTCCTTACAGGGTAGGAAGAGAGCGCCTTCCAAAATACTGCTCTTTTATTACGTGCCTTTCATTTTCATAGTTTCCGGGAGATATTAGGCTAGCTGGCATGGCTATTGTAGTACATCTAAAATGAGGACATTTTTATTATATAGTCAAAGGCAGAGGTGGGCAACTATGACCCCTTTACGACCTCTGGATCTCAACTCCCAAAATTTCTGAGCCAGTGTGCCTGGCTTAGGAATTCTGGGAGTTGGAGTGCACAGGTCATGAAGGGGCCATAATTGCCCCATCCCTAATCTATAGTGTGCTGGCGCCACAGTATGTATTCAGCAGTAGAGTTCAATACAAATCAGTGTGAAGAATAATTGATTCAACTAATATCAATAATAACCCTAGGCTACGTGTTGTGCCTACGGTAGTAATCAGGATAAGCAAGTAACCTCATTGGGTTGATATGAAAGTATGTCAAACACTGGACTGTTGCTGGCAGGATGGAAATAAAACCAGTATTTCTTTCCCTTAAACTTGCTGATATTTTGGGAGCTTCTCAAAGGAAATGTACATCTCTGGACTCTTTGAGACTTGGGTGTGTGAGATGGGAGAAGGCATTTATATGCAAGGATGGATTTCCTTCCCTCTCCATGTTCCTCAGAAGGAAAGAACTAACATTTTTTATAAACTCTAGGATACGGGCATCAAACTCAATCACATCATGTGATGTATTGTGACTTTTTTTGTCTTTGCAGAGCTGGGGTGGGCGTGGCCTGCATATGACACATCTGGCCTGTGGGCCGCCAGTTTGACAAGCCTGCTCTAGGGGATTCTCTCAGAAACTACAAGATTATTTATCAGGGCTTTAAGAAAAAAATATTCAGTTCTATAGCATCCAGCCATGGTACATTTTTGAACAGCAGTGATATCTTGTTATTGCTAAAAACCCTCCAATGTTGTGGATTTGATTTTGCCTGTCCTCATTCACACATTGTGCTGATCCATAGTTTTGTTACATAAATCATGATTAATATTATACCATACTAGTATCTCACCTGGTTTGTTTGGCTTTGAGTTAGTTTTAGTAAAAACATGGGATGGAAGACAGTTAATGATTAAAGTAATACATGAATTATTTCCTAATCAAATCTAATACTAACTATATTCTTTTACCAACTTGGGATATACACCGAGAAATAAAAAACGGTTTTTTTCCGCTGCTCAAGTGTGTCAAGATTTTCAGAGATTGCCTGAACCCTACAGTTTCTGGGACAAGTTTTTAGGAAATGGTTTGCCATTCTTTCTTCCTAGGGGTGAGAAAAAAAACACTGGCACAAGGTTTCCCACAGAGTTTGGCACTAGGACTAGAGCTAATGGTATCATAGTTTCTAGCCTGATTCCTTAACCACTACACTTTTGTCTCAAGAACACTCTCAAGAAATAGTAATGCTAAAATCTAAATTAAGAGCTATGACTAAAATTAAGTATTAAGACCATACACAGAATAATGTATTAATCTACTTAAATTAATTAATTATTTTAAATTAATTAATTATTTTAAATTAAAATAAATTTCAGATTAGGATATAGATTGCCTTGGGTGCAATCCCAAAACGACTGGAGTACAACCTTGACAAAATCACCACCAGTCAATTGCAAAAGTTTTACTTGGAACAGCTTACATCCTGTGATAATATCTTCAAACAGCATCTGCCTATCCCAGGTCAGGATTAGACTTGATAGGTGGATAAAAATACCAACTCCAGTCTAAACATCTGATTTACTGTACAATGAACCATTTGTATGTTGCTGACTCCCAGTGATTCTGGGTGGCTCACAACAATCAAACAAATTATAATAAAACAATAGAATTTAGCAAACACAACAGTCCAGATGGAATGAAGAGAAGGGTCTTAATCTTCCTTAACAAACACCTGGGCAAAGAGCCAGATATCTACCTCTTTTCTGAACAGCAATAGAGAGGGAGCCACCTGGAGCTCATTGGGCATCTTTTTTGAGAGGGCAGGTGCTGCTACAGGGAAGATATGCTTCCAGTATCCCAACATATGACATTATTTGATTGAGGAGTGTCAACTGAATGGAGAACTATGGGAGACTGTCAGTCCCTCAATTAACCAGGCCATATGATACCTTGGGCTTTATAAGTAACAACCACCTTAATTTGCACCACCCCTTAGAGTCTTCCTAGATGAGCACTGCCCCCTAGAATCGGGAACGACTAGCACATATGTGTTTACCTTTTTAACAAAGATTTCAGAAATAATGTATGAAATAAGTAAGTAAATAGTGTGTATGTTTAAGTTGATTGTAGAACTAATATCAAGGCTGTTAATTTCATGGCATTTTTCTTGCATTTGCCTGATCCTTTTTGAAATCATCCATATTGGTGACCATTGCTACAGTACAATGTATGATAGGAATAGTGAATTTGAAATATATTTAACTTAGAAATGTCAGTTATAAGGTAACACTTTATATGAGCTGTCCATGTACAGTATTTATCTTCTATATTTACTTTAATTATTAATCTGTGGGAAGAATTCTCTTTAAGAATTCTTAAAGGACTCTTTCAAAAACGTTTGAGAATCTTGGCAGATAGAAATACCAATATGCAATATCTCTCTAAGGGTCTCTGTATTTTTTCTGACACGTTTTTGTCTTAGTTTATATATGTATGTTTGTAGCTCATTTAGGCAGCTGGCACCATATTTATCCTCTCTAGTGATGATGATTCAATGTAATTAGGGGTAGGGGAGAATCCTGGTTTTAATTTGACATCTCTTCCTTTTCAGATCTGGAGTCATCAGGACCGTCAGTGCATTCTCACTGCCCTATCACAGTTATTACTAGATAAAGAATGCACACTTCTGATTGGCCGTCAGCTTCGTCCAATCTTATTGGATTTATTGGAGAGAAATGCAGAAACAATTAAATCTTGTGGCCAGATCAACCATGATCTTCATGAGAGACTCTGTGTTGCAATGAGCAAACTTATTGGTGATCATCCAGATGTGATGCCGTAAGTGATGGTATAAGTCTACATGTTTTTAAATGTGCACAATAGCAGATAGTTGGATGGAGACTAACAATGGGTTCACATGATTATCCAGTTTAAAGATTTTATGTGTGCGTTGGGTTCTGATTTGGCTTAGGAATTGTTGTAAGTAGTAATTAGATTCCCTTGAACTTGTTTGAGTATCTGCTAAGCATTCTACATTTTTTTTCAGTTTTATCAAGCATATATAGATTGTTATTATATTGTGTTAAAAACCAAGCTGATTTTTTTAGGTTCTATATTTTATTTTTATTTGAACATATTTATATACTGCTCCAGTTTTAACAGTCTCAGGTCAAAGGACAACAAACCCAAGACAATAGAAAGAAAAAATAAATAATAATTTGCCACAGTCAAGTGTCTAGGACACGGGTGTCAAACTCACAGCATCACGTTGCCATCATGTGATGTATTGTGATTTTTTCCCCCTTTGTGGAGTTGGGGTGGGCATGGCCTGCACGTGATGCATCTGGCCTTTGGGCCGCCACTTTAATATCCCTGGCCTAGAAGGACTCCCAAGTTACAATTACTTTATTTGCATGAAATGTGACCATATTCAGAATAATTACTGTGGCCATTATGAGTTGGATTTTGAAGATATTTATTGACAGATATTTATATACAGGATTGGTGCTTATCGGATTTCATCTGAGTTGTGTTTGCTTTAGCTGGATCCTCACAACTTCCAGAGACTAGTTCAGGACTTTGTTTGGCTACTACACTAGAAACATCTATATTAGTGTTTAAAACCTTTTGCTGGTCTATCTTTAAGTGGTCTTCATCTTAAAAGATTGTGATAGATACCATAATTAATTGTCAGTTAAACTTGACAGTGTGTGTAAAAACTTCTTATTAAAAATAATCTTCCTTACCTGATATTACCTGATATTACCCAGATGTTGTGACCCAGGCCCACGTAGTTAGTATTAAATAGAAAACAGTTCCGAACAACAGATTTTATTAAAACAGCTGAGAATTAACTCATTCTCAGTGTATTCCAAATTAAATGAAAGCAAAGTTCTCAAAACACCATTCTTCAGTTTATCTCTTACCTTGGAATAATTAGGCAAACTGCCAAAGGCTTTTCTTGGCAACAGTTCAGGAACAGAAGACGCTGACAAGAAAGAAATACATCCAACCACGAAGCAAATCTCAATGGTTGTTTTCCGTCAAAGAGGCCAAGAGCCGTTGCTGGTCTTTTAAGCCTTATGGGAGGAGACAGTCATCTCTTGGCCCTACTCCCGAGTCGTCCTCTCTGCTTTAGCTGCTCCTGCCTTCTGGAAGCTCTTCTCATACGTGCACAAGGAACAGGCTCCTCCTGTTCCTCTGCCTCTCTACTGTCAGCCTCTGGAGGCTCCAAAGTCTGTGCATCACTCCCCGATGGCCCTGGCCCCATCTCTGCCTCTGATGCAGAGCCCTCATCCGGGCCTTCCCCAGCCTCCAGGACTGGCCCATGTTCTTCCTCAGCCTCATCGCTGTCTGACTCTGCTACCAACTCCGCAGGCTCCTGGCAGACCACAACACCGGATTCATATTAAATTGTTTCTCTTTAATATGTATGATATGATGCCTTCTCTTTTAGACTAAAAAGGTTGAAATGATAAATTTTAAAATTTATCAAAATGTTTGTCTCAGGAACAGCATTAAAGCAATTGCAGAAATCCGTCAAGTTGTAGCTCTTGAAAAATGGTCCCTCTTTTCCCAAAAATAAAATGCTATTAAATTATAATGATATTAAGCATATTAAATTGTTTAGGAACTTTTTTCCCAGAAGATTTGCATGTAAGGAGTGTAAGAATTCTATTGAAGATTATTTTTTTTTAAAAAAAAGACATATAGCTGAAATTTTTTATAAAAGTTAATAAATTGTCCCACTGATCAAGCATTTCCATCTAGGCTAGTTTCAGCTTTATTGTATTGACTTGAGATGTTGCCTGTGCATTTTAGTTTTAAAAAGAGATATTTTACAAAACAATTTGTTTATGCCTAATCTTCATGTATTTTTCAAGAACTCCAGTTAATTGAGAAGACTAAGTTATTTAATGACCATTTCTTTTCTATTAGACATATTTGTGTCTCTGAGCATTCAGGAGGATCTTTTTGGAACCGAATCTGAAGTGTTACACACTCTATTCTGTCCTTGTAAAAATTGGAAATTAATGGTGTTCTCTCTAGATAATACTCAGATCTTGTTTTGATTCCATAAACACATTTCAACATTGTTTTTCTTCTAGGATATGTAAGTTGACTTTAATTTGCTTAACGCATTGTAAGCCGCCCTGAGTCTCCGGAGAAGGGCGGCATATAAATAAAATCAAAAAAAAAAAAAAATTTCTGAACAAGCAAGTTTTTAGCAATTAATGGTGCTTGTTTCTTCTGTTTAAGATAAAGTCTGCTGAAACGGCCATTACCAATGTTTACTTAAAATTATTTTCCAAATTTATCAGATATTAGGATGATATATGTGTTCTAGCAAAAGCTTTATTGAGTACTGAATAAGTTGAAATTTGTGCACTGTTTTTGCCGTGGTTGTATATTCTTGGTACTATTGTTTTGTGCAGATTTGCTTTGAAATACTTTAAGGACACTTCACCTGTGTTTCACCGACTTTTCCTGGAAAGTTTGGACACAAATGTGGTTCGATATGGACGGCGCAGAATGAAGTTGAGGGATCTCATGGAGGCAGCCTACAAATTTCTCCAAAAAGATCAGTCTGTATTCAGAGAGTTATGGGACTGGAGTGTTTGTGTCCCTTTACTAAGGAGTCATGATACTTTGGTTCGATGGTAACTTTAATTTTCTTACATTTATGTGGCTTATTTAATGAATAGGGAAGGCCTTACAGTTATTTTTATCTTTATTACATAATTCATGAGTTAGATTTTAAAGCAGATAAGATTCCCTGATCATATAAGACAGTGATGGCTAACCTTTTCCAGACCGAGTGCCCAGAGTGTGTGTGTGTGTGCACGCACTCAAACCCCCAAAATGCACTGTGTGCGTGCCCCCCCATGCATGCACCCTGCCCCTGCACATGCGTGCGCCCCATGCGCATGCACCTGGGGCTGGTGGGAGGTGCGTGCGTAGCGGAGCTGAACTGGGGCAACGGCTCAGAGAGGGCGCGTGCCATAGGTTCGCCATCACAGATATAAGAGCTTCTAAAATCGACAGGTAGAGGAACATTCAGTAAAGCTATTCAGGGTAACTTTATGTAGCCTAAATATAAGCAAATTATAAGCAGAATTGACTGTCAAGACAATATTTTTGTTAGACCCCCAGAAAATGAGAATTACTCCTGATGTGCATAAAAAACTAGTTCTTGCATTTCTCATTTATAATACTATGTGTGATAATTTGATTACCATGTGTTCATGAACAAGTTTTTGTCATGGAAATTGCTCCTATATGTATTTTGTGCTTATTGACACATGAAAGTGCTCTGATAGAAATCTTAACCACACTTATAAAATCTCCAAGGTAGATGAGTTTTTGCTTAAGAGAATTTTTTAGTAGTGGGTAATGTTTTCCCTTTACTTCTATTAGAAAGTGGATCTAATGTTAAACATTTATCTTTTGATTACCCTGAATTTAATAAGTGATATTTCTAGAAAACCAGATCAATGTCAAAGTAATGATGAATAATGGCCAGGCAAACTAATTTGATGTTTTTATAGTATTTGTTTCTTTTTTTATAAAATTCATCCTTCCTCAGGATATTAGATTTAAAACTGATGAACCAATCAGGTTTATTAGAAACCTCATTACCATAATACTGTAGATTTCCACAGTTGAAGTCCAGAATCCTTCATTAGTCTCACTCTAAAATATAAAGCTTGCTTCCTTGGTTTGTTCTTCTCATTACATTAGTTCTACCATGTTTCCCCGAAAATAAGACCCTGTCTTATATATTTTTTTGGACCCTGAAATAAGCGCTTGGCCTTATTGCCATGTGCTCAAAAGCCCAATTGGGCTTATTATCAGGGGATGTCTTATTTTGGGGAAAACGGGGTATGTCATCAATATTCTTTCTCTATTTTTCTCTTCTGGTAAAAGTTAGCATTTAAAAATGATGGTAAGAAGACTAGTATGGCCCATTTTTATGAACAATTTATAACTGATTTCATGAAACCAGTGATATAGATTAGAGAAACTATTAACCAAATGGTTGTATGGAGTAGGACAGGGGTGTCAAACTCACGTCGTCATGACATTGTCACATGTATCGCGACTTTTCCCCGTTTTGTTAAACTGGGTGTGGGCATGGCCAGCGCGTGACATATCCGGCCCACAGGCTGCGGGTTTGACAGCCCTGGAATAGGATAACCATTTTTCATCTCTAAAAGAAAATACGTTTAGAAATCACATTAAAATGTTACCTGAACAATTGTTCCTACATAGGTATACTGCCAGCTGTCTTGCTTTGGTTACATGCATGAATGATGAGCATCGATTATCTTTCCTGAAGAAAACTTTTAATCCAGAAGAGTTAATACATTTTAGGCTTAAGTAAGTTTTCACCCTTCTCTTTTTCTGTTTGCTCTCTTGGTGTATATTTTCTAAAGTATTTGTTTAGTAGATCAAACTGCTGTAGTAAACATAATTGCAATTTTGATAGGCTGGTGGAAGAGTCTCGGGTGCAGAACATTGAGCAGGCCTTAGTTCTGGCCAATCCAGACCAAAACTTCTGGAACAAAGGGGAGAAGCTACGGTACACTCAGGGAGAGCTGGTTGCTGCTGACCTTTGCGCAAAGGTGGTAGCAGTGTGTGGAGTTGTCTTACCTAGACAACAGTTTGAGCCTAGAGAAAATGTAAGTAAAACTGATATGTATTATGACTTGCATGAGAGTATTTAAAGACTTGTGTTTTTTTCAGTTATTTACAATCTACAGGTAATCGTCCACTCAGGATCACAATTAGGCCTGGCATCTCAGTCATTGTGCAAAGTCATCATTAAGCAAGCTGCCAAATGGCCACTTTGCTCAATGACCATAATCCCAGCTCTTCCATTTGAAATTATTACGTGGACTGCCAGGGAGAGGGCCTGGGCAGGGAGAAGGTTAGCATTCTGAGATAGCGTTTTCCCCTCCTAGAGAGTTTCTGAGCAGGGGTGAAATTTACTTACCTTCCCTACCGGTTCGCCAATGTGCGCGTGCCGTTGTCTGCACATGCACAAAGCCTTCTGCGTATGCGCAGAGGCTTAAAATATCACAAAAAAAGCTACGTCATGGAATCCGCGTGGGTGGGCGGGGCCTCCCACAGTTGCCGCTACCGGTTCGCCTGAGCCAGATAGAACCGGCTGGATTTTACCCGTTTCTGAGCCTTCCAGAGGGGAGGGGAAACGTTAGGGAGGGGAAATCTGGCTACTCCTTCTCCTGAAGGTTTCTTTGTAGAGAATGATACTTGAGAAAGGCAAATAGCAGATTCAGGAGAAGCTTCATATGACAAAACAGAAGTGTTCTTTTCCATATACAGGCAACTTGATTTGGAATTCTCTGCGTCAACAGGTTCCAATTTTATGTTTCGTTTGGTTCATTCCTAAGATACTCAAGAAATTATTGCTAATTTCTTAATTATTACAAGTTCTGTGTTACTTTGTATTTTGTTCCTCTTAAATCTATTATTAGCTGAAAACATTGTCTTCTCTATTACAGCAAGAAAACATCTTGAACCATTTCGTGTTGGTGAATTCTGTCTGTGCGCATCTCCAGAATCTGGCCATGGCTGTGTCTTCACAAAAGGCAGTGCTCCTTGAAGGGCCAGTAGGATGTGGCAAAACATCTCTGGTAGAGTTCTTGGCAGCACTTACAGGAAGAACAAAGACACCTCATATTCTGAAAGTCCAGCTAGGAGATCAAACAGACAGTAAGGTAAAAAGAAACCTATTTTAGGAAAGTATCACCTTAATATTTAGATGTTTAAAAAGAGTTTTAAAAGCCAATTGGATCATATGCTTTCTTGGCTGATTTTTTGTTGTAGAAGCCATCTTGATCTGTAGTGAGTAAATGTACTGCTGAACTTCTGGATGGCTGTGCATTCATTTGAGAGAAATGAAGCATCAAAATATAAATAAATTTCACATCTTGGAAAGCATGGTCATCCTGGAGAACAAGAGAGGACAAATGACATGTTTCTGATAACAATATCATGTATATGCATTTTGGATACTTACATCAGGAACTGGCACAATCCATAATAGGGCTTTTAATTATTGAAGTCGTTCAGTGCATTTCATTTTGGTGATCCTTTGGTTTGCTGTGATCACTGCTTTTTTTTTTTAAAGATACTTTTTAACAGATTGTTTACATGTGATGTCTTTATTATCTTCACAAGAAAAAAAGATCAGAAATTTGTTGTAATTCAGAAGCTGTCACAGTTTTAAAAGGAAATGAATGATGCAAACTTTTTTTCTGTTTTTTTTTCTTAATAGACTTTGCTGGGCATGTATCGTTGCACAGATATACCAGGACAGTTCGTGTGGCAACCAGGGACCTTGACTCAAGCAGTTAGCAGAGGGCACTGGATCCTTTTAGAAGATATTGATTATGCTGCCCTTGACGTGGTATGTTTTTGTACTTTGTACAAGCCCTTTGTGAATGCTTGGAATGAGAATTGTGCTTCCTTTCTCTTAAGGTTTTATTTCATGGAAACTAGCGATTCATTTCCCCAGATAGTACTCTAGATGATTTATTTTTAATTAGCTCTTTCAGACAGAAGGCCCCCTGTGCTTTTTACTTTGGAAGATGAGTTGTAGATCTTGCTTGCAACTGAGTGCTGAATGTGTCATAGAACTATGGTGGTTAAATTAGAGTGGAATATCTTCCCCTTCATCCCCATTCCCCATCACTCCTAAGTATGTAAATAGAGTGTCCCATCCTTGTTCTTTTATCCAGTGCCATGGAAATTACTATATCTATAATAAGTTAAAGCATTTCTACTGCCTATCTGGGAAGTGTCCTTCTAAAAAATGTGTTAACTTAGGGAATTAGTTGCATATGTTTCAGGATGGGAAAACATGGACACCACGTGCTGTTATTATCCCACCTGATGACTCACATGGCACAACGGACAGTCCAGTGTGTTTGCAGCAAACTAGGATCAATGTAGATGCTTGAACTAGTGAGCAGATGGGTGGAATCGGGCTTCCTCAATGGCTGGGATGTACTGAGGTTGGATTCTGGAGGATCTGATTTTTTAGGAACTTCGGGAAAAGAGAAGAAAACCCTGTAACATGAATGATGTCAGGGTTCCAAGTAACACCCCCCAACAAAAGAAGACTGAGGCTTGATATCCTCAAAGTTCCATTTTATTAGAGATGTCATATTGGCACATCTGGGAAAACCCGAATCTGAAAGCTTCTAGGTTTTCCCCACCCAAAGGAAAGCACCCCTGTCCAGCACCCACATATCCATCACATGTCCCAAGCAATGCACCATCTCAACTGGAGATGCCTCCCAGTCACACCCCTCCAGGTGCAGGGCAGGATGTCCTTGACTTCCAGAGAAAGGAATGTTATTATGGCTATATATCTCCCAGCTCCATATAATCCCTCCCCCCTCCCAGTTTCCCACAGCACTAAATGTGGCAGGCCTGAAGGCCCAATGTAAAAGATGGCTTCCAGGCCTGACAAATGAACCTGGTCGTTTAGGTATTGCCCAGTATGATTTTGTTCCGTTTTTAGGGTTTTTTTCTCTTCTCTTCCTTAGATCTCTGTATTGATTCCTCTTTTGGAAAATGGAGAGTTATTGATTCCTGGACGAAATGACTGTATAAAAGTAGCCCCTGGATTCCATCTTTTTGCTACCAGAAGGTAGGAAGTGTAGCCTGCCAGGGAGGGTTTGATAATGACTTTAAAATTGTTTTATAGATCAGTGGGGGAGGTGGATCAGGGAGGCATACTTATAATTTTGTGTATATCTAAGTATACCTTAAAACATAATCCTTGAATCTAAAATGCTGTTTATAAAAATATTATAAAAGTATATATAAAAACTCAGGAGTAGTAGCTGAATTAGTACAGTAGTGGTTTGTAGCGTTGTAGGAATCCAACCATATTCTTACCAGATCATCATATCCTTTTATTAATATCTGATTAATATTAATCTTAGATGACATTATTTAGAGAATCAATATATTGAGCAAATGAATACCTAGAAATTAGTAATGGGGCATTCTAACATTTTGTCATTGCTATCATTTGAGATTTTAATTTCTTTAGTTTTGGTGTTGCAGTTAAGAAACCTTATTATTAAATTTATTATTAAATTTATTTGTTGCCCATCTTGCAATTTGAGATGACTGAGCAGAAAGACTTTTGGAAGTTTTAAGGCGAATAGATTGCATCCAAGATAATGCAATTATATTATACAATTATACGTGGACAAATAGGAGTTACCTTCCCCTGATCTGTTCAACCAAAGGTATGAATATAGTACTAATGACAGATGGTTACAACACCATATAATATTTTTGGCAGGGATGCCTTTGTCGCTTCAGATGTTGCTAAATTGCAACTCCCAGCAGCCTGTTGAACATGACCAATAGAAAAGTAGTCCATGACTTATACTTACCGTATTTTTCGGAGTATAAGATATAGCTTAGTTTTTGGGGAGGAAAATAGGGAGGGGGGTGGGGAAATCTGCCTACCAGGTATTCATCTGGCTAGCGTCCTTAGTCTGGTCAGCTTCAGCACATTAGTTTGCTGGTTTTTTAATCCCCTGCTTGGGGATAAAAAACAGCTTCTAAGGCACAGCTGAGAGGAAGCAGCAATAAGAAAAGCAGGCAAAGCCTCGTTAGGGCTGGAAAAAAGCTTCTAAAGCTACATTCAGAGTATAAGATGCACCCAAATTTTCAGCCTCTTAGTGGGGGAAAAGGTGCGTCTTATACTCCAAAAAATATGGTAAGTAACGTCAGGCTGTAGGTTCTCCACATCTGGAATGTGATGCTGTAAAGAATCTAAACACTAATTTGTGGTTTTATTAATGTAGAGTTTTCAGTTACGGCGGTGGTTGGTATAGGCAGCAAAACAGCCATGCTGCTCTTTTGGACAAGTACTGGACAAAAATTATGCTTGACAACTTGCCTAAGGCTGAACTGAAAGAGGTAAGTGAGGAGAGGGAATGAGCCCCACGAACTGACAGAAAAATTATTTCAGGATTTCATTTCAAATTTGCAATTTAATTGCAGAAAAAAAGTATTCCATTATGTTAATTCCTACTAAAACTTGTAGAATATGATTATAACTTTATGCCATGTTCAGGATGAAACCATAATGTAACTGTCAAGGTATTAAAAACATCTTCTATTCTTCCTTTAGATTCTTCAGAGAAGTTATCCTAAACTTGCCACTGTAACAGATTGTCTGTTGGATATCTACATTGAGCTTACTGGTGATAAACATTTATCTGAAAACCAAGTTGTGGACAATGAGAACATAATGGAAGATGCATCATGCTTGACTGTAAATAAAAAGCCATGTTTGGAGGGCAGAGAGTTATCGCTAAGGTATTAAAATGTGTAATTAAGCTGATGAAATGGAGGAGGCAAATTATCCTCAGACAACAGTTAACTAGAGTAGTGTTGTTCAACCTCGGGACCGTTACTTCAACTCCCAGAATTCCCCAGCTGGTATGGCTAGCTGGGGAATTCTGGGAGTTGAAATCCACATGTCTTAAAGTTCCCAAGGTTAAGAAACACTGATCTAGAATTTTAGAGATCATATGCGTGCATGCTTTAATTGAAGTTCCCACTGAGAAGGCATGAACTGAATGAAAATGTGGTGAGTGGGTGCTTTTTGAAAACCAGCATCAAGTAGGTACCTAATGGAGTGAGAAAGAAGCTTGTTGTTGAAAGAAGTTGTTGGCAGATAAAGAGAGCATTACTTTGAAACTACATTCACAGCATCTTTTCTTTTTTCAGGGATTTACTCAATTGGTGCAACAGAATCGCGTTCAACTTTAACAGTTCTGCTTCCTCTACTGCACTGAACATTTTTCGTGAGGTCTGAACTAAACTCTTTTTGTTTTAGGATGGTTTTTTTAAAAAATCTACTTTCTATAACATATAAATTCAAGTTGTTTTTTAGATTATGGTTGGAGGATTAAGAACTTTAGTATTTAATAGATTTTAGTTCAGTTAGATCTGTCACTAACAGCATGTAGGTGATACCATACAGCAGAGGTGAAATCCAGCAGGTTCTGACAGGTTCTGGAGAACCGGTAGCGGAAATTTTGAGTAGTTCAGAGAACTGCCAAATGCCACCTCTGGCTGGCCCCAGAGTGGGGTGGGAATGGAGATTTTGCAATATCCTTCCCCCAG
>JANHZT010001516.1:486944-497095 GCA_032468215.1 Stegonotus admiraltiensis | reverse complement strand
CTATTGCTTAACGCATTGTAAGCCGCCCTGAGTCTCCGGAGAAGGGCGGCATATAAATAAAATCAAAAAAAAATATGTGGGAAGATTTTATTTTGTTTTATTTTAATCCCGCCTTTATTACTTCATAAGTAACTTTAGGTGGCAAACATAGGTAACACTCTTTCCACTTCCTGTTTTCCCACAACAACCACCCTGTGAGGTGGGTTGCACTGAGAGAGTAACTGGCCCAAAGTAAATTCATATTGTATGATTTTTTTTTTAAAAAAAGGGGAATGTAACCTTTTTATGTTGATATGTCTTAAATAGCTGAACTTGGCTTCTCAGTCAGTGTTAGAAGGCCTGAATGCCTGTTTTGACCACCGGGCAGAGATTTATGTACCTGAATTGGGGATGAGTTTTCATGTTCAACACAAGATGACAAAGATCTTTGGATGCCAGAATCCTTACAAGCAAGGAGGTGGCAGAAAAGGATTACCTAAGTCATTTCTGAACAGATTCACACAGGCAAGTTCATAATTTCTTCCATTGTCCCTTTTGTTCTAACATTTCTTTTACAGTGAATATTACACCATCTAGATAAACTTGAATGCTAAATTTTTGTTGATTTTGTGGTAAAGTGTTTTTATTTAAATACAGTCCTTGTTAAATTCAGCATTGCCAAAGCAATTATATCTTTAGAATACATGTGTCTTCTGTATATAATAATACTTCCCCCCCTCTTAAAAATGACACAGGTTTATATAGACCCACTTTCTGCATCGGATATGGAATACATCGGGAATACTCTTTTTCCAGCCATTGACAAGGAAATAATTGAGAAGATGGTTGAATTCAACAACAAGGTAAATATAATGCCTCAAACTGTGATACGATAAATAGCAATAGCACTTAGACTTATATACTGGTTCACAGTGCTTTTACACACAGAGTAAAAGCATATGGCCCCCAACAATCTGGATCCTCATTTACTGATCTCAGAGGGATGGAAATCTGAATCAACCTTGAGCTGGTCAGGATTGAACTCCTGACTGTGGGCAGAGTTAGCCTGCAGTACCGCATTCTAACCACTTCGCTACCATGGCTGAATGGGGAAGGATGAATAATAAATTGAGATTCTTTATGTGTTAAATGTAATGCTGGGGTACTGCCTTCTAATATACGGTAGTTTTAAGTTCTGAATCATATTGGTATTTGTAATCCTTTGAATTGTACTTTTATTTAGATTGACCAAGAAATTACAATCGAGAAGAAGTGGGGACATAAAGGTGCACCTTGGGAATTTAACTTGCGTGACCTTTTCCGATGGTGTCAGCTAATGCTTATAGACCAGTCACCTGGGACTTATGACCCTGGCAAACACATGTTTTTGATCTACGGAGAAAGAATGAGAACAAAAACAGACAGAGAAACGGTAAAGAGCAAAGAGAATTTATTTGCTTATTTTAAAATTTTGCTTCAATAGCTTGTACATCTGAACATGTCATACTGTGTTCAATTGTATACTTTAAAATTATTTCTGTTGAGACATCCTTTTTCCCAAAGCTTAAGTATATGTTTTGGTGCATTGGGTACATAATAGAAAGAATCCCATACAGCATCTATTTCTCAAGCTGGTGCTCACGGGATATATTGGAGCAATTCAACAATGGCTAACATTGACTTGAGCCTGAGATCTGAATCTTGCTAAGGAAGCCCTTGCTGTTTGGCATTTTTTATGGTTCTGTCTTATGAGGGATGCTGTTCAATACCTACCGTATATGAAATCTCTTGGGGAAAGTCATCCAGAGCTTTAGAGCTAGATGCCATCAATACATTGGTGCTAATTAATTTTAGAGCCCTTTGCCATTCAAGTTCACAGAAATGGATAATTGTTTTCCTTTCATTATTACCTAAATTTACTCTGGGGAGAATGAGCTGAAATTAAATCTAGATAAGATAGAAGTAGTATTGGTAAAAAGGAAACTAGACTTGGAGATTGAGGTTCAGCCTCTTGCAGATTATACCAATTAACAGTCTCTGTAATGAGTATAGAGTATGGCCTTGAAGAACAGGGAAGTTCCATTGCCAAGGCAACAGTCAGATAAGCAAGGTATGAGCCTAGACAAAAATATGGAGGCAGCTGCCCACCCCCAATTCATGTGAAGATAAAAGGAGGAACAAGGGAAGCATATTCAGACTTGCAAGGTTCTGCTACTATAGCTGTTCTAATAAAAGTAGTGTTTGGTATACAAAGTGCCTGTTTCTTAGTCTGGTCTATCTTGCTGGATTGACACACTCCCCATACAAGAATAAGCCAGTAGTCTAGAATGTCCCCTGATTCTTAGTTGTCACTGTGGTAATGAGTGCATTTGTACAGTTAAAGCTGCTGTGCTAGCCCTTAATCTCTCAATGTCTACAAAAGGTAGATGTGTTTCTAGTATAGTATGCAAGCATATGTTCACTTGGATCATGGAGCTTCCAGAACTTCATCTGATGATAGGGTGATTGAGGTCTTGACTTCCCAAGCTTTGCCAGTTTATCTGAGGTATGATTTGAGTGAATAATTTACAGATTATGCAACTCCTTAGATCCTTAAAAATCAGCTTTTAAAATTATTCACAACTCTATGCCAGTTACACTTCATACGCTAGTCTCAGAGGAGCATAGTCAAATTTTACTCTCTGTGCTGTAGAATGTCTGGCAATAAACAACCTCATGTGTTAAAAGAAACACAGATTACTTTGAATCGGATGGTTTTAAAAGTCTGCACCAGGATTACATACGGTCCTTTTGGGAAAGAAAAGTTTTGGAGAAAAACATTCTGTAATAGTTCATAGGAAGATTGTAGGGGGGGAAATGAACATTGATTATTCAAGATGAATGATATGGTTGCTTCTTTTTTTATCTATTTAGGTAGTGTCTCTGTTCAAGGACATTTTTGGGCAGAATTGTAACCCCTATACAGGAAGTAGGCAATTCTACATCACACCTTATGACATTCAGGTAAAAGGAAATAAAGACTATTACTATTGTAGAATTATTTTCTTTACCCTTCTATTTCTCCCTGTTTTCATATGAAAGCAATGCTATTTTTGTTTTTCCCAAAGGTTGGCTACTCAGTCCTCTCCCGCGCCAATTATGTCCCGCCTCCAGGTAGAAATCTGTCACTTCTCCACCATTCACTACAGCCCCTGGAAGCCATCATGAAATGTGTACATATGAGCTGGATGGTAATCTTGGTGGGCCCAGCTGCTTCTGGCAAGACCAGCCTGCTTCAGTTACTGGCATATCTAACAGGCCATCAGTTAAAGGTTATGCCAATGAACAGTTCCATGGATACTACAGAGCTGTTAGGTGGATTTGAGCAAGTAGGTGTTTACTCTTTTTTCTTTTTGCAGTTCTTACTCATTTTTAAACAAAAACAAGATTAATACAAATAGAGCTTCCCTGCTATGTGTGGATAGAGAAGGAACAGGTATTTTTTTTTAAAACTGGGAGTTGGGGTAGACAGCCTGCTAGGTGATGCAGAGGCATGGCTAGTATGCACTGTGCCAAAATTTGGGGGAGGGAGCAGAGAATAGCAATAGCACTTAGACTTATATACCACCTCACAGTGCTTTAAAACCCTCCCTAAGCGGTTTACAGTGTCAGCATATTGCCCCCAACAATCTGGGTCCTATTTTACCGAATTGAGAAGGATGGGAAGCTGAGTCACCCTTGAGCCTGGTGAGACTCAAACTGGCGAACTGCTGGCAGCCAGCGGAAGTAGCCTGCAGTACTGCATTCTAACCACTGTGCCACCATGGCTTAATGGTCTTCTGCAAGTTTTAAAAGCCACCGTGGCCCCCAAAACAAGATAGTGTTTTGCTTACTTTTGCAGTAGGAGGGTAGAACTGTCATCTTTATGCTGACTCTGCCTGGAGGAATGAGTAGCTTAAATCAAGTTTCCTTCTTTCTTTATTGACTGGGCAACAGAGATGGGGAGCAATTCTTGAAGTTTCATGTTACCAGCCCAATAGAATCTTATATTCATTTCCTAAGTCTCTTTTTGACAGAGAAATCTGGGTTCATGTCTTTGGTAGCTTGGGTGGCTGTGTAGTTTCCACAAAAATTAATAGACTCCCACGTTCTAACAATCAGCTTACATTAGACGAGAATATTTGTAGCTCAGGGTTGAACGGTGGGGTCCTTGGTGCTCTCTAAATTTGGTTGTTTTCTTGCAAAGTTTCATTATCCAACTAGGTAACATTGTCAGTACTACACATCAGTGTGCTGGTGATATTACCTAGTTGGGTAATGAAACATCTGCAAGAAAACAACCAAGCACAAAGAGCTCCAAGGACCCCACAATCATCTTGCATTAGTCTGTAAGGAAGATGGGAAAGTTGGCTACCAAAGAAACCCTGAACAGAAGCTGTCCCACCTTAAGTTTTTCTTTAACCTTGTCCATGCTAACAAGGCCAACTACTTCCTTAACTACATATTGTCAGGATAGTTCTGTTTGAAGACAGAGCATTCATTCAGAATAAGTAGTTGAACTCCAGTTATAATAGGGCAATGGGGTGCAACTGTGACTGATGTATTAATATCTTTTGTAGGTTGACATCATTCGGCCATGGAAATTCTTACTGGAAAAGGTAGAGAATGTTGTCAGCACCCTTCTAAGAGACAGTCTCCTCCTCAATACCATGTGCCCGGAGGATGCTGAAGTTGTCTTGCGTGCCTGGAGCAATTTCATTCTTAATTTCAAACCCAAATCTCTTGGCGAAGGGAATCAAAATATAACCATTGAACTGGTGAATAAATTGGAAGGAGTGCTTGGGCTAGTCCAGAGACTCAATACCAAGATCAGCTCATTTTCAAAGACAGGTATGCAGGAAAGTCAAAGCCTTTTTTAATATATAATATTAATATATAATTTATAATTGTGTGTGTATGTGTGTGTGTATGTGCACACATTTTGTTTACTTGTTTTGAGCATTTATTTATTTGAGGAGCCAAATTTTCTGCTTTATTGCAACTATTGCAGTTATGAAGAACAATATACTTTCCTAAAGTCATTACTCTGTTTTCAGTTCAACTTCCTAGCAATTACAAATTCAAATGAAAATAAGAATGACGGTTAACCAAAATGCAGGTGTGTTTTTTCCGTGATCAACCGTTTTTAGGGCTAATGTTTGAAAATGTTGAAGGCCAGCTTCTTGGTGCACAGAAATATTGAAATCTTTTTTTGGCTACTCTCATTCTAGGATTTTCAACACTTGTAGAAGAGTTTCGTCACTTCAAGTTGCAAGTAGTTCAGTTTATGAATAGCCATAACCATGGGACTTTTGAATGGGTTGATGGGATGCTAGTTCAGGCTTTAGAGGCTGGAGACTGGCTTCTAATGGACAATGTGAACTTCTGCAGGTAAAATTACTATAGGAATTACAGGGTTTGTTTTTACCTACCATTGTAAAAAAAAAAGCAGAGAATGTCAACTACACAACTGATGTATCATAAAGACTTGCTAATATTGTTATATAACATCAATCCAGTTCCTAACAAGATTTTTATTTCAGGGGGGAAAAAACCCACAATAAAATGGGGCTGGGTCTTTTTTGTCATAATGCTGAACTGTGAATTAATTAATTGTCTCTGCCACATGCTAGTTAAATTAAAGACCTAGAAGAATTTGAACTGAGTCCCTGGGTAGATAAAGAGAAAAATAATAAGTTTGCTGCTGTTTTCCTGATGTTAACCTCTCCATTTCTAGTGCAATTTAGATAATGAGTCATATGGGGCTTAATCTGTTTTGCCTCAAAAGATCCTTGATACCAGATTATTCAGCACATAATCTATCTTGCATTTTATAGAAAAAAACCTGAAACTATTTTGTATTTGCTCACACCCCTGTTATTCCTGTATAATGCAAGCTGGCACATATGTACAAATTGTTGAACTAAGATGCTCATTCCCAACATCACAGATGTCTTGCTAGGTAGATGGGATCTTATTCCTCCAAGGCACATGTGGTTATTTTATAATCACATTATAAAATGTGGGTGTAGGTGGGTTCTACTTCACTTTACTACCAGTTCGTAACAGGGCCATGCGCTCGCATGCGCATGCACTTTTCTGCACATGCGCAGAAGCATTCTGATGACATTGGGATCAGTGGGCGGAGCCTCCCACCGGTTTTACTATTGGTTCTATAGAACTGGTGCGAAATGGGGACAACCCACCACTGGCACACAGAATAATAAAATTCACCAGGGAATAAGCTGATAAATGATTAAAAATGGTAACTGATTTCTGTTTCTTAAAAATAAAAGATCTGTATTGTTTCCTCGTGAATTTGTTTTAAACTCATTTCACAACTGTGGCTGGTGTGGTTTCCCTTTTTAACTTGCAGCCCTTCTGTGTTGGACCGCTTGAATGCTCTGCTTGAACCTGGAGGAGTCCTGACCTTGAGTGAAAGAGGAGTGACAGATGGAGTAACTCCCAGTGTTGTTCCACACCCGAATTTCAGGTACTGTATCTAATTTCTGAACATTTGTAGAAATGTCTTTTGAATTAATAATTCCCACCTTTTATAAATGTCCCTTTGAAAATAGATATAGAGTTGGGTTTCATTCATCTTCTAGGTGCACAGATGTTCATTTTTATTAGAGATCTTTTACCATTCACAAGCACAGAAACAGATCAGAAAAGTCAATTTGGTCTAGTAGTTAAGCCACCAGGCCAGAAGAAGGAAGCTGTGGGTTCTGCTATTAAAATTGGAACAGAAAACCACTGTCAAATCATAAAACCTTAAATAATGACCCAAATGGAAAAAAATCAATTGCCTGTTTTTACATTAAGCAACGATGGAGTTAAAGCCTAAGCTGTAGTATCAAACACATCAAATATATACAAGCACTTTGGATTGGTGGGAGGAGCGATTTAGAAAACTACTGTGGAGGCTGCTTTTACTAAGCATCATGGGCATGTGTCTTACGAAGTTCTTGAGTTGTCTCTTTTCCTGCTGCATCTCCCACTCTGTTTTAGCAGCAAAATATGATGCTGAATGTTCTGCTCTTGTTAATAGACTTTTTCTTTCAATGGATCCCGCACACGGGGAAATATCCCGAGCCATGCGGAATCGTGGCGTGGAAGTCTATATTCCAGGAGACACTCATGAAAATCCACTGGATCCTCATGATGTGAAGCTGCTGTTGCATGGCCTGGGGCTGTTGGGAAACGGCATATGTGATACGCTCATAGCTGTGCACACAGAAGCCAAGGAAACTCTAGCAGGTGAGATGCGCATATCGTAACTTGACAGAGGATGGATAAATTTATTTTCTTTAGATACGTTTGAGCACGGGTGTCAAATTCACGGTGTCACGTTGCCATCATTTTTCCTATTCGCGGAGCTGAGGTGGGCGTGGCCTGTGCGTGACGCATCCGGCCCACGGGCCACAAGTTTGACACCCCTGGTTTTGAGGGTTCTTAGACCACTTTGAAGTGCATTGTATAAGCTTTTAATCAATGCAGAGTTCTCACTTGAGTGCAGATAAACAGGCTCAAAGGTTTGTTTATAATGCTGGAAAAGATGGAAGGAAAGAGAAGAAAAGGACAACCAGCAGGGGCAATGGGCACAACACTGGAAGAGTGAACTAGTTTGGGGAACAGATCCTCCTGGAGAAAATCTAGCTATGTGGTGGTCATTAAAGGAATCGAAACCATCTTATTAGCACATAATCAAGTTACTTATTTTGCTGTTCAGAAATGAAACATGTATTTGTTTATATTGCTTTTAAAACAGTAACAAAAAAGAGAAAGGCAGAACAAAACACGAAGATAATTATGTTAGAAATACTTTTGCAAAGAAAAGGGGAACAAAAACCACATAAAAAGTGCTTTAAAAGAAAAAGTTTTTTAAAAATACAACAAAGGAAAAAGGCAAAACAATGTAATTTATCATTTATCATAGTTACAATTCTCTATATATTTAATGCAAATACTCCTCAAATGCATACATGCTCACTGGATGGTGACGTTTTGCTTTTCAGGTTCCACGTGTAGTCTTTCAACTCTGATCCACACGGCCACACTGATTGTGCAGCGGTTGCACCGAGGACTTGGTTTAGCAAAGAGTTTCTATAAAACATGTCGGGAGGTTTATGCATCTGCACAGCAGTCCCCAAAGGACAAAAAGGTAATCTGCTTTCAGATACAATCTGGTTTGTAGAAGAAAACCAAAGAATTTACTCATTTACAAACATTAACTCTCATACACTGAGCACCTGAAAAAAATGGATCCAATAACAAAGCACAGATATTAGCCAAGGAAGCAGGACCTGTTTTTTATTCAAAATTTATCCCAAAGTAGGTAGCATCCAAAATTTCTTAGAATAACTTGAATCCATCTTAAAATGTACTAGACTTGTAAGACTGGCGCAGTAAGAATCGGGTCAACTGAGTATTTTAAAATGTACAGTTTTTCATGAATTTATCCCTATTTCTTCTTAGCATCTAAAAAATTGACCTACTCTGTCTAGCTCTTCTAAAATATTAAATCTATAATGCATTATTGGGATCTCAAACTGAATAATAATAGGGGTAATTCTTGAGTTATAACCACTATTGAGACTGGAATCTCAGTCATTGAAGCGAAGCAGTCATTAAATAAGTCACATGACTGGTTTACTCAACTACTGCAATCTCAGCTCTTCTGGTTGTAGTTGTTAAGTGACCTTAAGATTGTTAGGTGGCCAAAGTCCTAGGTAAAGAGCGTAGGGCGCTTCAGGAGAGGTGGAGGAGACCCGAGGAGACCCGATGGAGGCTGTGTCTCTCCACTCAGGAGCTGTAAATCCTCCCTGCCAAAGTCCAAGCAGGATTTCCAGCCCAAGTGGAGAAACACACTTACGTGGCCTACATCTTCCCCATGCCATCCCCCCACCAAGCACCTGCCCTTCTTACCTTACTGTGCTGTCTCAGGAGCTGAAAATCCTGCTTGGATTTCAGTTCCTCATCTCTGGGGGCTGGCTGAAAGAGTTCCCTGCGAAGGGATTTTAGCTTCATGCAAGCAGATATGAAGGATTTGAGCTCCATGTCTACTTGCATAGAGCTGAAAATCTTTGACATGGAATTCTTTCATTTAACACACCCCGCCCCATCCCCAAAATGAATCTTTTTGGCAAGCAGCAGCTTGTAACCTTCCCCACCAGCTTACCCATTGACTTTCTGGGGAAGCCAGCAGAGAGCAAACAGCAAGTCTGCAAATACTGATCATGTATTGGCAATCAGTAATAAGCGTGACCAGCTTGCCAAGCAATCAGAATGCGATAATATAACTGCAAAGGGGAAGTGGGGTGAGATTTTGCAAGCTTGATTGTCTTTTTGCAGATGTTTCACTACCAAACTAGGCAATATCATCAGTGATAGCAGGAAACGAGGTTTGCTAGAGCATCTGCAAGAAACAACCAAGCAAGGACCCTGCAGAGGAATTGTGTTTGTGCCGAAGTAATGTTACTTAACTCTTTAATTTTCAGAGAGTGCAATGAAAGCACTTCTGTTTTTCATACTTTATAATAGAGGAAGTGTTGTATAACCTCTTTTGCGCCCTCTTTTTGTGTGTCCTTATATGTTAGCTTGTGCTTGATTTGATAATGAAGCATGTTTCAGCATTGGAGTCAGATGAAACAAAGGACACTTCTCTCCTTGCCTTGGGATTATGGCCAGATTCGACCTGCAGTGCGGTGTTTGCAGCTGAAGATTCTCTCCTTTCTACAGTTCATAGTGATGGGCAAGTCCTAGCCTATTGCCTGAACAGACTGAACCTAAAAAGCAACAGGTGGGCAAGAAATGTTTCATTTGGCAATTGGGGGGTTAACATTCCCAGGTGAATTAATTCTGGTTGAGGATCATTTGCTGGCTCAGGAGAAAAAACCCATCCCCAATTCCTCTACAGAAGGGGTGTCCAACTGTGGCAACTTTAAGATTTGAGGACTTCAACTCCCAGAATTTCCAACCAACTAGGTTGCTAAGGTTGGACACTCCTGCTCTATAGAAACCAGCTGGAATTTTTCTTCAAAAAGAAGTTCACCAGAACTTCTAAACCCTGTACACAAAGGGAGTATCTAGCATCCAGCTGCCTGCAATTACTGCAAGTTCAATTCTCACCAGGCTCAAGGTTGACTCAGCCT
>JANHZT010001516.1:424222-434520 GCA_032468215.1 Stegonotus admiraltiensis | reverse complement strand
GAAGGCCCTGGCTGAGTCTCTGCCTCTGGCATCACATCCTCTTCGGCCTCCTCACTGTCCGATGCGAGCGCCGGCTGTGCAGGCTGCTGGCGCGACACCACACCATCGCCTCGTTGGGATCAGCCATGATCTGCGCAGGCTGCTGGCGGGCCACAACACGCATTCTGATCAAGACTCATTTTCACTTTTGTCAGCTTCATCCAGCCTGTAGCTCAGGGGTGTCAAACTCCCAGCATCACATTGTTATGTGATGTATCGTGACTTTTTTTCCCCTTTGCTAAAATGGGGGTGGGCATGGCCAGCACATGATGCATCTGGCCCATGGGCTGCGAGTTTGACATCCCTGCTGTAGCTGCCTCAAATACTGGTGCAGTCCTCTGAATTAGATCATCTGATTCAAGTGGATACTAGGGAGAGAAGGCTAAATATAATCAGTGGTGACTACTTTTTCCAAATCTGCAAATGATTTTCTCAATTGACTTCTTGTACGTGTTAAAAAGCATGGGGACCTGTTAGAGGTTTAAGCCGTTTTTCTGCAGAAGGGAACTGAACTGGCAGATGACTGTGAAATTTATTTATTCTACTGTGCTTCTATTTATTCTAGAAGGATAGATGGTAACAAAAAAATCAGAGCAAGTCAGTAAAACAGGGTTGCAGAGTTGCTGAAATGTTTCCTACAAATGTAGTTTTGATAAAGGACAATAGATAATCAGGGGCAAAACCCATGTCATTCTGGAATGTTGCGTTATTGTTTTGTATGATGGTGTTCTAGGAATGATCTAGCACTTTTTCAGTAGTCCAAGCTGGCTGTTCTAGCTTGGACTACTGGTTTCCAAGAGAACCTGTTTGCCAGTTCAGAGGATTAATTTTCAGAATACTACTAGAGTATCTTCAGAATTGGACGAATGGCATGGTCTGGAAAAGAATCACATTCTGTATTTCTCTAGAGCATCCCATTCTAAAGGTTTTGCACAACTTTTATAGTCTATGATAAAATGTATGTTACCCTTTGAAGGAGTATTTCTACCTCACACACTAAAACTAATCTGTTCATATTGCTGGATTCTTATTCCAATTTGTTATATTTTAAGCACATTTTTAAAAACCCTGAAGAACTAAGGCAAGAACTAGAGAAGCAGCTTGAAGCTTGGAAGATTAGAAATCCTTTAGAGGTTAGTAACATATTTAATTAAGGATATCATTTTGTTTTGTTTTTTTATGAGAAAGGTAATTAAACCTTATTTTGAAGTCATGTTAAATACTATTGTTTAATCATCTCAAATTTGGGTGATGGTCCTGATAACCTCCTGCAGTATGTAACTGGCGTTTTTATAATCATAAAATTGTACAACAAATTACTTAGTTTACATTAAATAAGTATAAAATGTTACCTTTGAAAGCCTGTGGGAGAATGACTAAATTACTGACATCAAGGTATTAAGAAATGATGTACTTCTAACTAGGTGTTTTATTAAAGATATTTCTGGATTTTTAAAATAAATATTGGAAGCCTGAAGTATGGCCCCATCTAGTATTTTTAATACATAAACATTGGGAACAAATACTAATTTTCATAGACACCCTGGATGTGTATTCTGCATTACTGCTAAAGCACTGTACAGACAACAAAAACAAAAACAGTTATTTTCTAAACAATCTGGGTTCCACCACCACTCATGGGTTTTATGGGGGTTTGTCTTGTACCTTGAATGCTGTAGGGGGATGCAGCAGCCGAAGAGATGTGGCAGAGATACCTTCTGCTCACTGAAACTCTTTCACAGCAGCTCTGTGAGCAGCTCCGACTCCTTCTGGAACCAACTCAAGCAGCCAAGCTGAAGTAAGTAGAGCAAAAAGCAGGAACCAGCTAAACAGTTTGATCAGCAGAACATTGTTTCATGGTAGAATTCATAGCACAATGAAATCAACGGCATTTAATCTTTGTTTAGTCCTTGTTTAGCAACTGCCTCAGTTATTTACATATATATGAACAAGACTGTTTGCAAATAGATCAAGAAACACAAATATTTTTTAAAATCATTTTTCAACAAGTGTGGACATTTTTGACAATAAAAGTCATTGTGAAACTGATTAAGGCTAAGTCAGTTTCAACCACCAGTGCTAGCCATGGGAGAGTTCTAATTTAAATCTTAACTAGTTAAGGTCCCAGAGGTGAGCTTGAGGTTAACCCTTTTTAAGGAAGAACTGCACTGCAGAAAAATAAGCATTTCAGAAACATGGTTTGTTTAAGCAATCTCTTCATCCTGCAGGAAGAAAAAAAGGAGGGGGGAACAGTCAGGCAAAGGACACTGTACTAGAGAACTTGATCTGAATGAGATGGCAGCAACTAATGAACTCTGCAGCATCTCTCTCACATGGTTCATTTAGCGACCATGTCACTTAGCAACCATTTCTCCAAAACCAGTTGCAATCACTAAACAAGGACAACCAGTATTCATTAAATGGGTACATTAAAATATTAATTGGATTAGCATTCTGAGTTCAACAGCCATGTATCTTGATTAAATGCTATCATCACTTTTCCAAGTGTATTAATTCTTATTTACTGCATTTATTTATTGTCATATTCCCTATTTTAGGATGATACAAGAGTCTTTGATTCCTTCAACAGGTTAACTATTATACCCTGTTTCCCCCAAAATAAGACATCCCCTGATAATAAGCCCAATTGGGCTTTTGAGTGCATGTCAATAAGGCCAAGCGCTTATTTCAGGGTTAAAAAAATATAAGACAGGATCTTATTTTCGGGGAAACACGGTAGTATAAGCATTTGCTGAATGCAGTGAAGTCTATATGTGTTTGGAGTTTGTGCACATGCAACAAGATTACAGTTTGACAATATAATCTGCATATTCCTAAATCATCTTTTATTTTTATTGAAAAAGTTTTAACCCTTATGTCAATAAGAATATGTTTTCAAGTCTGTGAATTGTGCTTCAGAGAGATGACTGATTATATACTTTTAGAGCATAAGAGCAGAGAGACAATATCCTTCACACATTCTATGATAATAAAACCAGAATAACATATGCATAACAAACATTGTCCCATTGGCTCAGCTGGCAGATTTTATTCAGATTGCAGAATTCATTAACACTGCCAGAAATAACACATCGTTCTGTTTATTTGGAAAGGAACAATAACAACAGTTTTTACAATTTGTATCTAATAACTTGGATTTCCTCCCTAGGTTTTTATTTTTAGAAAAGCTGTGAAAAATATTTAAAATTATTTCCAACCCTTTGTCTCAGCCAACATCACCTTTTTCAATTGTCAACTACATATATACAATAACCACATATGTTTTAATCTAGCAATTTCTTCTAGCAATCTTAAACCAATATTTCTGATAATTACATCTCTGCTGAGTTGTGCAAAACTAATATTCTGCTTAGTTATTTTCATAAATGTCATGTTTACAATAAATGTTATATGTCATAGTGTTATGATATTTTATGAATGTTTTGAACGTTCCCAATTACCAGAGGTGATTATAGAACAGGAAAAAGGTTGAACATGCGCAAAGTAATTCCATACATTGCAAGCCAGTTCCGAAAAGATAAAATATGGTTACGAAGGACCAAACCCAGCAAACGGCAATACCAGATTTGTTTGGCCCTTGATGACTCCGCCAGCATGGTAGACAATCACTCTAAACAGGTAAAAAAATATAAAGAACATTCTGATCTTACAGGCCTGCATGCATTCATATTTCTTCTGTTTTTTCATCCTATCCTATGTACAGTTATGACCATTTCTTCGGCAACCATTCAGAGTTATGGGCGTTCATAGCATATGATAGTTAACACCCAAACTGTTTTGAGTATAACTTTGGTCCCCAAAGTTACAACTGTTGCAGCAACCCATGGTCACATGATGAAAAATTGGGCATTTGGGGCAACGCATTTGTTCTTCATAGGGGCACTTCTCCCAAATGCTTATCTCTTCTCTTCCCCACCCCCCCATCTCTGCCCTTTTGGCTGCCCTGTGCTCACTGGTCCTCCTGCTCCTGCCACCTTGCCCTTACTGGCTGTGCCTGTTTCCAAAAAATTGAAAGAAGGCTATGCCTGATTTCGATAAGGCCATGCGCAAATTGGGACAAAGGGCAGGCATGGCCAGCAAAAGCCTCACGAAGGACCAGGTAGGGTGTGCTCATCTGCAGCAGCAAGAATAAGCTAGCAAAGGACAACTGGGGATACCAAGGCTGGAAGCCCCAGCAGGACCAGAAGTAATGGCAAAGCCAGCAGAGTGCAAGGCAGCCACAAGGGCAATTGAAGAGGGATTGGATTGGCTTTGAGATTGGGATTGGAAGGGAACAAGCCAGGAGTCGCTTGGATCAGGGTGGATCCTTGGTTCATGACTTGTAGTATTTGGTTAACAACAGTAACCAGGACTGCCATGTTTGCTGCTATTATTAAGCGAGGCAATCACTTGATGCTGTACTTTATGACTGCATCACTTAGCAATGGAAATTTTGGTCCCAATTGCCATTGTAACTTAAAGACTACCTGTGGTTCATTCTATCATTCTTTTGCTTTTGCCACTTGGGGTTTCCCAAATGCCAGTTCTCATACAGAGTTTAAATATCTCACTGCACTTCAATGGATGTACAGGCATCTTTGTTTATGCCCCAATGACTGTTTAGTACTTGAGATACTTTATGTATTTAAAGGAAAGTGTCATCACTGCTATTTTTTAATTTCTTGCAGAGTTTGTATGAAAGTGTGGCATCACAAGCTTTAAGGAAAGGTCTTATTGGTGGCAAACATTTTTAGAATTTTGCAGTTTAAATGTTAATTCTGTGCCAAATTGTTCATATTAAAACCTACTGATAATACTATTAACCCTACTCATCAATGAACTCCAATTGTATCAACTTGTTTTTTATAGCTTGCATATGAATCCTTAGCAGTGATTGGGAATGCTTTGACACTTTTAGAAGTGGGACAAATTGCAGTCTGTAGGTAAGAATACCTTAAACCTTTATTGACTTTTAGTAGTGAAAATTAATATAATTCTTGCAGGGGGACACAATTTTTAAAAATACGTGTGCTTTATTTTAGTTTTGGAGAGACAGTTCAGCTGCTACATCCATTCCATGAACAATTCAGTGACCGATCAGGAGCAAGAATACTGCAGCTCTGCAAATTTGAACAAAAGAAGACTAAGATAGCTCAGGTATCGCCACTTCTTAAGGTCATGTTGTCCATTGCCTTACATCTGATTGCATTGTAGAGACAAATCTGAGATCCTCTGGTGTACCTACCATCAAGCTGCATGGCAGGATCCTTCCCCAGATTTTTAGAATTGCCTTTGGGTTGGTGGTGGAAGTAACCTTTAGATGAGATGAGAAGCACGTAAATCAACTGAAATATTTCCCCACTTGTTGGTGCCTCGGGATTTCACTCTACCTGTTTGGGTGCTGATTGTGATAAGGCTCAGGAGTTCATGTCTCCCATGACAACCATGAACTCATCTCAATACTGGGCCCAAACCATAATGGTGGTAACCCCTTGGATCTTGTCATTTTCTCTGAGCAACTAGTTGGTGTTCTGGAGAGGGAGGGGATTTCCTCTATCATGGTCAGACCACCCCGATCTGGTTACAATCAAGAGCCATCTGTGAGCTCTGTAGGGTGGTGGGACTCATTATTCTGCCCCAGTTGGTTTCCAGTGGGAGCATGGGGAGTTTTCCAGCTCTCTGGCAGGCAGTTTTGCCCTCACTAGTTAAGTACTTGGCATTAGAAAGTGTGCTGGGTGCTGAATAGCATTGCCCATGAGTAGAGACTTGCTAGCGGCTGATCCCACTTGGTGCCTTGCTTTTCCATGACCCTCTCTAAAAGTGAAGCACCAGAAACAATGTCTGGAGCATAATTGGAGCAAGACAAGAAAAGAATACAACCAAGGACAGATACATGCTTCTGTTCAGGCCTTCATTATGGCAATAAGAGAGACTGTGTTTACTTATTGGACTCTTGTCCAGTGGCCTTAATTGGGGTGATAAATTCCGTATTGGATGTGAAGAGGGTGACAGGAATTCTCAGCAATGAAATGGTTCCTTTGCCATGTTGTTGTAATGATTGCAGTAACTCTTAATAAAATGGAACCCAGGGTATTTCCTAATTTCTGCTGAGGAAAATAATTACTTACTTTGTTCTATCAGAAAACCATCTCAAAATGAAATAATGCCTACTGCTCTGCTTCAAATAGAATTTGAAAAAGTGTAGTCTTAAAAGTGTATAATTTAAATTAGGACATTCCTATTCTTTGTCACAGAATCAGTGTGACAGTCTCAGGGTGAAGGTTGTTGTTTCACAGTATTTGTTTCTTGTGTTCTTGTACAGTTTTTAGAATCATCAATAAATATGTTTGCTGCAGCACAGTACTTGTCTTCGAACATCAATCCAGGTGTGTCTCTGACTGCTTTTATATAATCACTGATGCCACACAGTAGCATATCTTAAGTGAAAGCTGTCTGAGTTGTTCTGGAATCAGGCAACTTCTAAACTAAATAAATAAATAAAATCTGCATTGACTATAAGAAGCATTGTTATCTGTAGTTGCTGATTGGTTGATAAAGGTGTGCCTAGCATTTAAGGTCACAACATCTCAAAGCAGAATGGTCCTCGTTGCACTTAACACTGGAACAGTGTTGAAATGGGCAACTCAATTGTTTGAACTTTAAAACTGTAAAATATTGTGTTGTCTTAATAAATATTCTAAAGACAACTATTTGAATTCTTAGTTCCCTGGTTCATTACTACTAGATAGATTGGGATCTGTTTCTTCAATTATGTATAGGATATTCACCAATATTATGTTTTACTTTAAGAAATTAATATTTAGATTCCATTTAGTTTATTCAATATAGATTACACATTTTTAGAACTTTTTCGTTTTTTACAATACTAGGCAGTACAGAGCTTTTACAAATTCTTGGAATATTTCTTGTTTTCTGTATATTTGATTCAGGGTTTTATTAACAACTGAAAATATTTCTCTTATTAGAAACTGCTCAGTTACTCCTAATAGTATCAGATGGAAGAGGTCTTTTCCTTGAGGGCAAAGAACGTGTCAAAGCTGCTGTTCAATCTGTACAGAATGCAAATATCTTTGTTATTTTTGTAATATTGGACAATCCTAATTCACGGGTAAGTTATCAATGCATCTGTGCTATTTTAACTATGAACAAAGCATGTTATACATAATTTAAATTAATAATATCGATATTTACTAAGTTCCCCTTCAAATGGTAGCAGTAAAAAGAGCTTTTTACTGCTATTATTGTTGTTGGTATTATTATTATAATTACCATTTATTACTGCTGTACTTGTAAATGATTGCTAACTGAGGTTGTTGTTAATCAAGGAGTGGCTGTAAGTTAAAAGGTTGGGGGGCCATAATTATCAGGAAGAGAAAAATCTCATTTTTTCTCCTGTCTTCCTGACCATTTTCATTTGGCTTAACACAAGCATGTGTACACAGACGTGAATATTACTTGATTATAAGAAAGGTCTAAATCTGTAATCCAGAATTTACTTCTGTTAATTTGCTGTTTTCATTCACAGGATTCAATCTTGGATATTAAAGTACCTGTTTTCACACGGCCTGGAGAATTGCCAGAAATAAGGTCATACATGGAAGAATTTCCCTTTCCTTTCTACATAATTCTCAGAGATGTGAATGCCCTGCCAGAGACTCTCAGTGATGCCCTCAGGCAGTGGTTTGAACTGGTGACTGCTTCAGACAGTTTGTAGAGTGCGTCAAGACTTCATTGAAGCATATAAGCTGATGTTCAAGGGGGCCAGAAATCCAAGACCTCAAACTTGCATTTTCCCTTCTCAGTGCAAGAGACTATGCGATCCATGATGAACTTAGTCATTGTCCCTAGTTTCCTTGCCATTATTGGGAAACAGTGAAAAAACCATATTTTTTTTCATTTTAGTTGTTGTTGTTTTACTTCGAGTAACTTATTCTAGGGTTTATTTGATATCCTCATCATTAAGAATTAGGCAGGCTTGTTGAGTAGTAAGGAGCAAGTTTTGCTTCCAAAAGAGGAAGTTGAACTCAAACTGTTGAACTATAATAAAAAATAGTTTGCTTTTAAGTCACCTGCATGAGTGGACCCTGTATTGAGATGGGGGAGGTTAAATTTTACACAGCCAAAAAATAATAATCTCCTTGAATACTTGAAATTACTCAATATTGCTGAACAGTTGTTGCAAGGATATTTTTGTTACATTAAAGATTGAATTATCGTTTTACACTGTGACTTTTGCCTTCTGTCCAAGGCAATTACTAGGACACACTTGCAAGGGACTTTTTCTCCCCAACCCTTTTTCATTGCAAAAACTATGCATTGTTTGTGATTATTAATAAAGCCATCCTTTTGTTTGTAATTGTGGTGTCCATTGTTTGAAGGAATTAATCAGGCCTGAAATAACCTAAATAAGGATTATTCAAATTTGAGAACTAAAGTAAATTCTGACACTGTCTTGAACTTGTCCAGTCTTGTATGTAAACCAAAGATCAATGTAATGATTACTGCACTATTCCATGGGGTCCAGATGTGGCTGGTACTGCTGATGCAGGGAAAGTTTGCAATTAAACAGGAAGCAATTGTAAATGGAAGTTGGAGGAAGTATTTCTTGTACAGAAGCAATAATCATAAATTACAAAGGGGATATATACAGTATTTGGAAAGCAGCATCTGTCTGATACCTACTGAACATATACCTTCCCAAGCCAATATTGAACGGAAAGCCATGTGACACTGCATGTATTAGAACTTAACATTGCAAAGTATTTACACTTTATTTAGTGCAGAATATAAAGTACTTTGTGAGTGTCAGTTTGGTATAGTGGTTAAAACATCTGGTTAGAAATTGGGAGATCATTAGTAGTCCTGCCTTGGGCACAAAGCCAACTGGGTAACTTGGGCTAGTCACTTCCTCTCAGCCCTAGGAAGGAGGCAATGGCTAACCACTTCTGAAAAACTTTGCCAAGAAAACTGCAGGGATTTGTTGAGGTAGTCTCTAGAAATCAGACCCAGTTCAACAGAAGGAAGAGACCCCCTTTATAAGATTGTGAAACTAGGTTTTTAAAATTCCTAAACCAAACCTTTCTTAAATTATTTAATATGAAGTTACTTAAAACAACTTTCCTATAAATAGCTTTATGTAAGGTTAGACGTTGATATTTGGGACATATAATTAATCAATCATGAAGATTGGAGTTGATGTTTACCATTATAATCTTTTCCATTTTCTGGACTCACAAAGATGTTGGGTAAAAGAACTGCATTGTTCCACTGGTTAAGTTCCTCTTGATATTTTTCTGCTAAAAATTATATTATGTAAACCTTGGGAATGGCTATTGATGAGTCTGTTTTGGTCATATAAAGATCCAGATTTGGAGAATATACAGGATGTGATTTATGTTGGGGTATTGTGATCTTTACCAACAGCGTAAAATGGCTGTCCAAAATAAAGCAGAACTACCTCAAAAGCTTTAGGCATAAAGGAAGAATACTGTAGTTTGCTGTAATTTGATAAAATAAAACCTGACAGCTCAAGATAGCTTTTTGCACTGTTTATTTCCTGGTCTCACAAGTATTCAAACAGAACAGAGAAAAGTAATACTGATGGTTTGTAGGCTTTTGTGATAGTGGTGAATGAGGGAAGCCCTTTATTTTCTCATGTGGTAAAGCTGCCCATTCTTAGCAAAAAGCCTTGAGATCCGGTAGTCTAGCATGAACTGCATGATTTACATCTCTCAAGCACTTCAGTAATGTTGAGGTCAGGAGACTGATGGTCCCGCTAGAATAATTTTATTCAGACACTGAAGGATCAACTTGGCCTTATTTTCAGATCGTTGTCATGTTGGTAAGTCCAAAGTAAGCCCTTTGTGCAGCTTCTAGAGCTGCACATAATTCAAAAAAGAAAAAAAAGCATGAAGTCCAGAAAGGTGTGGTTAGAATGTAGTATTGCAGGCTAACTCTGCCTACAGCCTGGAGTTTGATCCTGACTGGCTCAAGATTGACTCAGTCTTCTATCCTTCTGAGGTTGGTAAAATGAGGACCCAGATTGTTGGCAATACGCTGATATTTGTAAACTGCCCATAGTGCTATAAAGCACTGGAACGATATATAAGTCTTAGTTCTATTGCCATTCCAGTCTATGAATGCAAATTTTCTTCCAACATTTTGTAGCATTTGGGGCAAAAAAATTTGCAAAAAGTGGGGGGGGGGTTTGAGGTGTGGGGGGGCAAATCTACTATGCA
>JANHZT010001516.1:411189-424122 GCA_032468215.1 Stegonotus admiraltiensis | reverse complement strand
CCCCCCCCCCCCCCCCCCCCCCCCCCCCCCCCCCCCCCCCCCCCCCCCCCCCCCCCAAGCTACGATGCAGTTTGGTTAGCAAGTACTGTATCTTATTGTATATCGTGACCTCCATACTTTCCGCAAAGACCTGAAGACATGGCTTTTTAATCAAATTTTCTGATCTGTCTGGGAGTTTTTAGTTATTTGGGATTTTAATCTTATTTAATTGCTGGTTTTACTGTCTTTTGCTGTGAGCCACCCCGAGTCCTTCGGGAGAAGGGTGGCATATAAATATAATGAATAATAATGATTCTGAAACAGCCATCCCACTTGATTTCAGAAAAGCGTGTGTTTGTGTAATTTTTTTGGGTTTTTCTTCGTCCGTACAAATTTTCCCAGCACTTGTACATGCCATCCTTCTTGACCATGACTTGGTATTAACAGAGTTTGAACAGTGTTGATAGGCATTTTCAAATCTTTCACCATCTTTTTATATCCTTTACTGGATTTATAAACTTGAACTATGGTATTTTTTGCTTGCAGATCCTTTGTAAATTCTTTTGCTTTCCCCATGCTTCAGTAACCAGCAAAGTCAATGTACCATTTCTCAAGAGCTAAGAAACTTACTATTTATACACAGGCAAATACAACCAAAGAAGACACAGGTGTCTTTAGCTTTATTGCCATCTTGACAAGTATATAACAAATTTAGACTGTATTATAAGCCCAAATATGGAGTATTGAAACTTTTGAACCAAATCATTTTATTTCCTTTATTGCTACAGTTTACTTATGATTGTCTTATTTTGCGATACCTAGTAGTTTAATTTGAATCACATAAATTAAAGAAGTGTTTTGTATGATCACTTGTTTACTTTACTTACAAAATGGTCCACTTCTTACAAATTCCACAAGGAGCATGTAAACTTATGAGCATAACCATATATGGTTGTAATAAAGATTTTCTTTTAAATTAAATATAAACTTATATTTTAGTGAAATCATCTGTATATATAACTCATAAGTGTCAAGTAACATCAGGTCTTCAGTTCTCAGAGTAATTGAGGCCCTACATTTATCTTTCCCGCATTGAAGCCCCTAGACTTAGCAATACGAAAAGCCCATGGAAATCAATTTCCTTATACAAAATCAAATCTATAAACTTGTATAAAGTGCCAACTCTTGAATCTCAAGGCAATTGCAGCCAGCCCACCACAAACATTCTCTGTGTTGTCTTATACGCAACACATTTTATTGTAATAGATTACCTTAAACTAATTAAAGTATACAAACATGGTTAGAGGGCTGAAGGCTATAACATAGGAAGAACAGTTGCAGGAATTGGGTATGTCTAATTTAATGAAAAGAAGGCTTGGGGTGGCATGATAACTGTTCTAATATCTAATGGGCTTCCACAAACGAGGGGGGTCAGCCTATTCTCCAAAGCACCTGAGGGTAGGACAAGAAGCAATGAGTGGAAACTAATCAAGGAGAGAAGCAACCTAGAACTAAGGAGAAATTTCCTGACAGAACAATTAATCAGTTGTCTAGAAGTTTACATGGTCCAACCCTGGAGGTTTTTAGAAGAGATTGGACAACCATTTGTCTGAAATGGTATATGTTTCCTGCTTGAGCAGGGGGTTGGACTAGAAGACCTCTAAGGTCCCTCCCAACTCTTGTTATTCTGCTATTAAAGGCAAGTTTTTCCTGGATTACCAGGATAGGGCATTCATGTTAATTATTCAGAAGATTACATAGCAAATAATACCAATTTCAATAACTTCTCAAAGGATTCTTGATTTTAAAAAAAACAAAACACCTTTGCGGTTTAGTTTTCTCTAGCATTTTTCGTGTAGGGGATTATATAAAAGAACGACCACGTCGCTCTGGAAGAAGAATCTGCGTTGCAACTATCGATTGCCAATGGGCTGATTGTTAACCAGACAATCTAATTGGAATATTGATCAAGACTGGAGTAATATCGTCAAACCGCACTTCTTATTTATATTCTTATTTAGTTAGGATTGTCAGTTGTTATTCTATAAATATTTAGTGGTGGGGGGAGAGGTTGTCTTTATCCTTTCCTTTGGTTCTTAACTGAACCGTTCAACCTATTTGAGGAAGAAAGCGCGGCACGCAGCTCCCGACGTGCCCCAACGATACGTTTCTTTAAACACGTGTCTTTCTTTTCACCTTCCACCCGGGGAACTGCTAGCCAGGGCTTGCTAAAATGACGGAAGGGGGGAGTTACTTTGAAGGTCCCCAGTCTGCCCGGGCTCCCTCTTTCTTCCCCTTCCAGCCGGCTGCCGGGGCCGAGCGGGCAGGATTCGTCCTCCGCCTCTGGCGCTGAAGAGTCCCCGCCCCAGACCATAAAAGGGGCCGAAGGGAGGGAGGGAGCGTGAGCCATATGGCGGCCACCCGGCTACCCCCGACGGCCTTAAGCCTGAAGCAGGTAGGGAAGAGACCGCGGCCGGGGGGCGGGGGGCGGAAGCAGCTCGGCCTTCTCTCGGTCTTTGCGGCCGCCTCGCTCCCGAATAGCGGTTGGCCGCTTCGTAGACGGCGCCGGTAGGAGGCCGGGCGGGCCTGTCAGTACAAAGAGCTCCGCCGCAATCGGAGAGTCTTGAGGAGGCTCCGGGCCTGGAAACCGCCAGTCGGAAGGAAGCCTGGCAGCGCTGCGGCAGCCTCCTGGCAAGCGCCTTGGTTCTGCCCGGAGACTTTAATTCGGGCCGTTATTAGGCATCCCAGGTATTGCAGGCGTCTGCTCGCTCCTCAGTCTCGTTTAGCCCCGGGCCTTCTTCGGCTTCGGCTTCTTCCTTTCCAAAAGGTCTTCTAGTTACAGAATCTGAGGGGGCTGCTTCGTTTGGAATGTACCTACAGGCATTCCTCCGCTTACGACCACCACTGAGGCCAGAATTTAGGAGAAACTAAGTTGAGAAATTTGTTAAATGGGGTTTTTGTCCCGTTTTACGGCCTTTTCTTGCCACTTTTGTTAAGTGGATGACTGCAGTTGTGAAGTTAGTAACGGGGTTGTTAAGCGGAATCGGGCTTTCCCCCATTGACTTTGCTTGTCAGAAGGTCACGAAAGGAGGATCGCGTGACCCCGGGACACTGCAACCGTCATAAATAGGAACCCAGTTGTCAAGTAAACCGAATGTAAATCACGTGACAATGGGGATGATGCAACGGTCGTAAATGTGAAAAATGGTCATCAGTCGCTTTTTTTTTCCAGCATTAAATGAACTGTTGTAAGTTGAGGACTACCTGTATGTTGTAACCTAGGGTTTGGGGTTTTTTTCTAACAAAAGAGCCTATTGCTGCTTCAGTAACTGAATTCCTGGGACGCATCTGCATACTGCATGTAGAGAAAGCTTCCAAGGAGAATTTTCGAAAGAAGAATTCTGGAAAAGCAAGATTAAAACATATTTTTGGAAGATAAAATATGGTCGGGTACGGTCAACTGCATGTGAATAAGTTGCATACCTTGGAGTATATACGCGAACACACAAGCACACACCCTCAGGACTAAGTTCTAGCAATATAATAAAATAGATATCTTGTCAGTATTTCATATTTCTGCAGGATTTATATGAACACAAATTTGGGACTTACATGGTGTTTTAAGAACAGGTGCAATTTTGGATGCAACAATTGGCAATTAGTGGATATCTCAAAAATTTTCTCTCTGATTTAGGGAAGAACCATACAGAAATTGATGAAGATCATCTTCTTTAATCCAGAGGTTGCGAACTAAGCTTTTGGGAGGGTAGGGAACAAAGGGCTTTAACTTCATGATTCTATCTACATGATATGGAAACAGTTCACATTGTCATAATGATGTGTCGCTGTGGGGGTCTGCTCAGCTCCTATTGGCCACTTTAGGCTGGTATAAGCATGCACCCTCCTCTGTGACCACTGGGCACGACTTTCTTATGGCTATTTTGGCTTGCACATTGAATTGAGCCTGGCCTGAATTGAGCCTGCACACTGGACCCACAGAATACAGTCAAAAAAGTGAAAATGGTAGTAATGATTGTATTTTCAAAGCTCCCTCTGATGAAACTCGTGAAGACCAACAGTTTCTAGTTAAATAAATATTCCATGAAGTGGCCTCTTGTGGGCCAGACAACCTTGGCCCATTCAGATGGACAGGTCAGGCAGATGCACAGATTTTACAAATAAAGTGACGTAACATTAAGATAGGAGATAGGGTAGAAGTAAAATATGTGGAGTATTTGTGTTTACCTAAATGAATTTAATTTTAAGAGGGCAGGTAATTAATTGTATGTAAATTTGATAGTTGAGAGAAACAGGTGGGTTCATGACAATAGTATCCTTTCAAACCCATTATTCTCAACTTTTATGCTGCTTCTGAATTTGTACAGTTTATTGTAAGTGAATTGTTGGGTTCCAGGTTCTTTGCAGAAAGAGCAAATGGCAAGACCAATGACAAAAAGTGAGAGGTCCATTCTTTGTTTCCTTTGATGTTCTGCAGTTCCTGAGAAGACAGCAGGTTCTTCAGTTATACAGAAAAATCCTCAGAACCATTCGTCAGATCCCCAATGAAGCAGATCGTTGCTACATGAGAGACTGGGCGAGGGAAGATTTCAAAAGGAATAAAGAGACTACAGATGAGGCAAGAGAATTCTCAAAATCTGATGGACTTGAAGATTACAGCTGGTAGCTGGGCCTGAACCTGTGCCTGCTGCCTTCTGGGAGGTTCCCACAGAGCTTTGCTTAGAGCATTAGACAGGGATTGGAAAATGCATTACGGGTGCTATGCAGTTGCTTGCCTGTCAGTCAAACGTATTAGAATATTAATTCCCCTTTAAAAAACAAATTCCAAAGCTAGTTATGGTAAAGAAAAAGTGATTTCATATTTACATTCTTTTTCTGGGTTTCCAAGAGCCAGTAGCTGGAGCCTGATGAAATGGCATATACGTAAGAGAAAGTGAACAAAGTAAATCCTGTTTAGGATTCTGTCTATGGAAAGGAGAATAATTTAAACTGATTGCCTTGCTGAATAATGCTTCCTAATTTGAGTAGTTATTCTGGTGAAGAAGAAAAGCCATATTTTCATTATAGTTTGTTTTTATACTCTTTCTGCTTTATGCTTTCACTTCTTGAGATGGCTGTTCATATAAATTTGATAAACTTGTTTAATTTATTTTGCCTACCAAGTATAACATTTTTGTTTTATAGGATACAATTAAGATGATGATCACGCACGGCAACCTACAGCTTCAGGAGCTTGAGAGAACACTAAAATTGGCAAAATCCTAGGCTTAATTCTGCTTACAAGTTAAAACAATTTTTCCTTGTAGCTAACTGCAAAGACATTAAGTGGGAGGAGCCGTGCTGATAATCCAAAGATGCCTTGTGTACACTTCTCAAAAGTTTGATGGAAGACCTGCTGAATACTCTTTGTGAGGTATAAATGCCATATGTCTAAAGATTAAGGTGCAATAAGAATAAAAAGACAAGCAATAACAGCAACATCTGGACAATCCATGTGAAAAGTGCAAAAGTAGAGAGGGAATTTGATATCTTAGATTTATGAATTATACTTGTAAATACAAGAATATCATCACTCATTGGAACAATTTACTTTTACATGTATTATGTTTACCTAGAGAGTTCCTCAAAGTAAAGAATTGAATGTTTTTTAGTGCTGCACAAAGCTTTGAAGGGATGATTTAATGAGATATAAATATGCCTTTGAACTGAATAATTGAATTTCATTTCCAAGGTAATAAAGGTACTTCAGAGTGGCTTCAGTCAATTTGAAGGGGGTTCTATGGACTTCTGGTACTTTCTGGCTTCGGTGTTGTATTCTTTTTCTTCTAAAAACAAACTAAGTTGAAGGAGAATGGAATGTTTTCTTACATTGACATGAGTTGGCCAGTATTTATTATATATAAGTTTATTTGCAACCATAGGTTTTAGCAAAATAGTTAGCCAGTACATTTTATCTCTTCCTAGAACTATGCCTATGGAAGTAGTTCATGTACTTGGGTGAACAAGTATAGAGTGGATCCAATGTTGCTGTTATATATCTTTGGCTCTTTAGAATTTGTTTCGGCAAGTTTATTTGTAAAGAGAAAAATAAAGAGATCCAGTTTTGTTACTCTTTTTTTAAATCTTTGCTCTATATTCTCCAAATCCTTAAAAATACCTATATGTGTACTGTCTAGCTGCAGATGTTTAGTCTGAACCAGTGTGCTTGCTATTAAGCAGTATATATGTTTTTTTACAGTATGGCAAGATTCTGTTAGGGAATTACTGATTAGCTAAGCTGTAAAACTTTCATTAGTATTACAGTTTAGAAGCGGAAGGGCAGTGTTGTAGAATTACAAAGCAACACTCAGGGTTACAGTACAATATGCAATTTAGCCTCACAAGTATAGTGCAGGCCATAATTCAGTCCAGTGGTAAAGGAATCATAAAAAGACAGGAGGGTATTGATAGTGATATTAGCAAAATTATTGCAACAAGGCTAAGCCTTTTGAGTTGCCTTAAATATATCACTTGTGAATATTCTTGTGCAGCTGAGGTTCTGCAGCCTCTATTACATTTCAATGCCACAAAGCATCATCTCCATTCATTACTCTTCCCTGAGAGGTGACTACAGTACAATTTTGACAGATTAGACATAGGTCTCTGCATCCTTGAAGGCTGGGAGACTTTTGCTTTTACTTCCACATTCAAGTCTTGGCATTAGAATCAGGACTGGTTGTCTTCTATTATGATCATATGCCTTCTAATTCCGGAATCAAAATGTATTGAAATAACTTAAAGGAATGAAATTATTTTGTGTCACAATTTAATATTAGTATTGTTCTTCCTAATCTTACCAGAATATTTTATAAATAAGAAGAATTTAAAAAGTTTCATTCTTTAACAGCCTTTTTCTTCCAGGATTATTATAAACAGTTCTACTGGCATAAAATACTGAGGTACATATATTTCACTTGGCAATTATTTGTTTCAGGAAGCATAAAAAAAATCATAAAAGAGCCAGTTTAGTGTAGTGGGGAAGGTGCTGGCCTAGAAACCAGGAGATCGAGTTCTCATCCCACCTTAGGCAAGAAAATTGACTGGGTGACTTTGGGTCAATCAGTCTGTCCAGTGGTGGGATTCAAAATTTTTTACTACAGGTTCTGTGGGTATGGCTTGGTGGGCATGGCAGGGGAAGGATACTGTAAAATCTCCATTCCCACCCCACTCCAGGGGAAGGATGCTGTAAAATCTCCATTCCCTCCCCACTCCAGGGGAAGGTTACTGCAAAATCCCCATTTCCTCCCGATCAGCTGGGACTTGGGAGGCAGAGAATAGATGGGGCGGGGCCAGTCAGAGGTAGTATCTACTGGTTCTCCAAACTACTCAAAATTTCCGCTGCTCAGAACCTGCTGAATACCACCTCTGAGTCTGTCAGCCCAACCCACCACACAGGATTATTGTAGGGAAAATGGGAGGAGGAAGTAGTATTATTCATGTTCACCACCTTGAATTATAAAATAATAAAGGTGGGATAACAAACAAACAAACAAAAGATGGCTGGTAGTGGGTGTGTAGTACACCTGAATCTTCCAGAATCTTGAGCTCCTATGGAAAGAATCTAGCTCATAGCACTCTGTTAGCCATGCTGATCAATGTAAGGTATATATTCATAATACCACTTAAATAAGAGCTAATAGATATTAACACAGAATTGTAGATTGATGTAAGCAACACAAGAAACGTAGGAGCAAGCGATAGCAAAGTATGATGGTTGCATCTCTACAATCAACTGGCATATATGTAGGACAGTTGTAGCATCCTGGGGTCAGGTGATCATCATTTGCAACTTACTGTGCCAGCTCCCAACATACAAAGTCAAAAGGGGAAGCTGGATTCATTTAACAATTGCACGATTCGCTTAACAACCATGGCAAAAAAGATTGTAAAATTGGACACAATTCAATTAATAGCAACTCACTTAGCAACAGAAATTGTCCCAGAAATTGTGGTCATAAATCAAGGATTACCTGTATTCAACTATATTACCATTATTCTTGGCTGCACATCAATCAGCTTTTTAGTATGGGAAGAGGAGTGTAAATCTTATTTTCAATCCCTTGCTACACCTTCCAGATGACAACAGCAAGTTTCCCTAGTCAACAATGCAACTGAACAGTCTGGTCATCATGATCTCTTCCAGAGACTAGAACAAATGCCCATATATAAAGTTGTTACCGCTGGGAATACTTGCGATTCACAAAGTCCTATACAGTATAAAAGAAAATAGTAGTCTTTCTGATGTTGGCCACTGTTCGCAATTTTCAAAATTCAACTCAATTATTATGGTTAAGATATTGGGTAAGAAGTAAGGAGACCTAGGTTCTAGTCCACCATCAGCCATGGAAGCTTAGTGGAAGGTTTTAAACCAATTGCTCTCAATACAACCTTCACAGGGTTATTACTTGTACCACTCTTGCACTGTTTCCATTGTACACATATACAGTGTTCAGATAACCAGTGCCCGAAAACATACCCAGTGTTTAGATAACAAGCTCACACTAAATAAAAATACCATACTCAATACTATAAAATGCTCGAACTTAAAAAATGTTTAATATAATAAAAGTTTATTATAAAATAATAAAACTTTAAAGAATTCACAAAATGGCACAGGGACTGAAAAACAAGAATAGACATTCAATCACTCACTCCCAGCAGTGTATCTGAGGGCACTGATAAGTAACAAACACATTCTAGCCAGAATTAGTATGACAACTAACACTATTTAGAGCTAAAACAACATTTTGTCCATCAAAGTGTTGGCTTAGGAAAACTGGTTTCCTCTAATAATTTCATGGATACTTCCTCATCTTTAAAGGCATAAGTTCAATATGAGTGAAATAGTTCGTAAGTGTCCCCTGCCCTAAAATGGTTTCAGTGGAGTTTGTGTCCTTTTTTTTGAGCCATGCAAGGGCTAGTTTTCCTTCTGCACTTTAGTCCTTAGCTTCTGCAGTTCCTCTTCTAAACTTTTAATGTGTTCTTTAAGGACCGCTTTATCTTCCTGAGCTTTCTGGTCAGCTTGGCAACGAGCTTCTTCTATCTTTCTCTCATACCACTTCTCCATCTGACTTGACACAGCCTCAAAGAAGTACTGGGTAATTTCCAAAGCTTGAGATGTGCCTGCCAGCTGAGGACTGCCCTCCTTTCCTTCAGAGGTAGAAGGTAGAGGCTGCCCAGATGGAGCTTCTCCTGGTTGGTGGGTCCTGTGCCTCAGCTGACCGCTTTTACTTGGTTTCTTGGTTTGAGTCCCTTTGTCTAGCAAGCAGCCGCTCTGTGATTCTGCCTTGGTACGTTCAGGAGAGGACTGCAAAACAGTTTGTACTTTTACATGCCTCAGTCTGGAAACTGACTGTTCCACTGCTGGCAGTTCTTGCTGCAATCTGTTGAAACTTGCTTTATCCTTTGGCCTAACCACTTGGGGAGATGCTGCAGAAGGAGGAGGGACAGCGCCACCCACTAACTGTTGCTCTGTTCCTGTAAATGGAAAGATAACAAATCATTACAAGTGCTTGGAGTTGGGGAAGCTTCAGAAAAGCCCAGGCCAAGCAGGAGAATGGGCATCATAGCCCACATGCAGGATGGCAATGGATAAGGTCAAACTTCCTTAATGCAGTTTTGGTTCAAAGTTATTCTAATTCTCTATGTCTTACTAAAGGTAATTGGAATAATGATTGAAAACTCTTCCTAGAAGAATGAAATATTTTAAGAAATATTAAAAAACCAGAATGTTATTATTTCCCTAAAGGAGAAACATGTTCTTGGAAAGCAGCTCCCACCTTTCTTAATAGCCCCAGCAGGACTGAGCCAGCCTATCTACAAGATGAAAGACCTTCAGCTCCAGGGTGATAGGGTTAAGACATGGCCCTTCAGGACATAATAGGACCATTTAGCAGAAGACACACAGCTCACAATCTCCTAAGGACATTGCATCATTCAGCAAACTTCAACCAAACCTGGGAGCTCAGACAAACATGACTCCATAGGAATCTGACAACAGCCAATAGAATACATGTTCTTACACAGGAACAAGAATTTCAAATTCAAAGCCCAAGAGAAGATATAAAACCCTCCCACTCTCAACTCCATGTGTTCAGCTGCCCAAGAGAACCATGTGCTTGGTGGTTCTGCTTCAGCATTAAACCATCTTTCTAATCAGCCTCCATGTTTCCAGTGTCTTCCTCCCAGCTTGGAACTGAACCAGATGGATATTTCTTCCAACATAACAAATGAGATCTTAGGAGACTGGTGACGTGTTTAATTGTTTGCTTGCTTAAATATTTATGCATGCAATTTATAGCCTGCTTGACGTCCAATGACACTGAGCAGCTTATAATTTTTTAAAAAATGAGCACTTGCAACATTAGAATTGCAGAATAATGGCCATGGCTTGAAATTATTGTGGACTCCTGCTCATAACAGTAGCACAGTTTTTCTTGTTTCAGGGTAAAGAGAAGCAAGCTGCCTAGTATAAAAAAAAATAAAAATAGAGACTGAAATTTAGATTGACATCATAGGTTTCAGTGCAGCAACTTAGCATAGATATCCAACTGAAAATTGCTGAAATAAGAAAACAAAAATACCTGATGTGCTATCTTGCTGAACTGCAAAATACTGTTTTCCAAAGCTCTGCTCTGTGACTGGCATTCTACTTCGTTCTGTATCTTCTGAAAGGCTCACAATGCCAGAATGATGATGGGACCCATTTGATTGTGGTGGGGTTTGGCTGGTTTTACAGTCATTGGTAGTATGGTGGTTTTCTGTATCCAAAGTCTCTGAGAGAGACTCAGATGTGGACAGAGTGGATTTTGGTCTTGAAGATCTAGAATCTCCAGAGAGCTTCATTTCTAGATTCTGAATTTTTAGCAGGCACCAAGCTTTCAATTCACCCACCAAAGACAGCTGTAAGAAGAATCCACACATCTATCAGAGCACATCAAATGATATCTCTCAATTTTCAGGCACTCTTATATTTTGTACTAATGTACTTTTGAATCAAAAATATTTGATGAAATATTCAACTTTGGCATTTCAACCTGTACATTGACTACAAAAGAGTCCATAGAATTCTGCAATTAGTTATGCGGTAAGGAGAAATCTTCAAAATTTTGGGTTGGGGAAGGATAGCAGGCCGCTCAACCCCTTGCCAAAATGGGGTCTGCTCCCAGGATGGAGCCATGCAGCCTTTAAGGGAGTTAAAGGGGCAGATAAGCTTGTTCTCCTTTCACTTTCCCAGGTGCTCTCCAGAGCTTTCAGGAGAGCTACAGAAGATGAGGGAATGGGACAACTTGGCACAGCCAAATCACTGCGGCCAATCTGTGGCGCAACCAACTCACCACGGGCAACTTAGCACAGGACAACTAGCAATGGCTAACTCACTGCGAGACAACTCATTGTGGGACAATTTAACAATTCTATTTAATTATTTAAAACAAAATTATTTAAATTTTTCCCATTCACATATCATTCTGTCCCTCCTCTTGCATCCTTTCTTTAATGATTCTATTACACCATTTCTTTGATGTTAGTGTAACTCTTGTCCTGCAGTGAGTTGGCTGTGGCAAGGTAGCCATTGCAAGTTGGCAGTGGCGAATTGTCATAGGAAGGAGGATGTGGGATCCAGTGGGTGGGAAGGCAGGCAAAAGACTTGCAGGGATCCCAAGGAGCAAGAAGCCTTGGGGTGGGGGAGTTTTGAGAGGCCTAAGGCAGGTGGTCCTGGGCCTGCACTAAGCCTCCTAGGACTTCTCCCAGCCCAAAGCATTCCATGCTCTGCTTAACAACTGCATTGGGGAGAGCAAGGATAAGGTCATTAAGCAAGGTGATCTTGTGGGAAACTCACTTAATGACTAACACGACTTGTGATCATAATGGGCAGATTTCATTATTGTTTTAAGTCAAGGACTACCTTTAGAAGACAAGTGTACTCCATCCCTAAGAATCAAGAATATAATGTATTTTATTAAAATGTCTGATGATAAATATAATTTTTCAACAGCAAGAAGAAAAGACATACCGACAAAAATTATCAAAAATTATGTTGAAATATTTTGATTTCAGCAATCTAACTCTGAATGATCGGAATAAAAACTTTCCACTATAACCAGAGTTGTTTTGTTCCTTTCAAAAATTTGTAATTCCTTTCAATATTTCACATATGCACTATTAATAAATTGCTCATTTCATATAATTGAGTAATTTGCAAAATAGATCCTGCTTCTGCAGCACAAATCTATTGCTGCGACTTCTAGGCTCACAAAATTGTTTCAAAACCCTTGAAGGTTTTCCCAGGAAATAATCTTCTGTGTATTACATATGCCTAGAAGACTCCTAAGCAGCCATACCAAGCCTGTACAAGTGCCTGTACCTAAGTGTGCTTCACGTCACAAAAGGCAGCTTCTATTATTATTGAAGCTTCTCATCCTTAATGCTGCACATTTCAGCAATATGTGCAAATGTGTGTTCATTTCAACAAATGCAACAACCTACCTGGCGTTTCTCCCCTTCATTTCTTTCCAACTCCGTGTGCTGAAGACGATGAAGACACTGCACCCTTTCTGCTGACAGCCTCTCTGCCATCAATTTGTCTAAAACACGGAGCTGTGATGGAACCAAAAGGTTCATTCAGAAATGGTATCACTTTAATTGTATACAGTACTAGATCTTGTACTTCAAGCCATTAGATCAATAAATCTGAAAGGGGCACTTTCAATAGTAATAATAATAATAATAATAATAATAATAATATAATTATAATAATAATATTTTATTTATATACCACCCTTCTCCCAAAGGACTCAGGGCAGTGCACAGCCAAAATAAAACACCAAAGTACAGAAGTTAAAAACAATTAGAACAAAATTAAACATTGGCCCACAATTTAAAACCAAACCCCTATAC
>JANHZT010001516.1:360612-373672 GCA_032468215.1 Stegonotus admiraltiensis | reverse complement strand
TGCATAAGGAGTCCCGATCCAGAAAGGGACGTAACTGGCGTATCAGGCGAACCTGATAAAAAGCTCCCCTGGCCACGCCAATGTACACATATTTACTTATTCATTTTTTCATTTAAAAGGCTCACTATATATAACCTACCTCTGGGCAGCTTTTATGATCGAAACATAAAAGGAATAATAAAAACCAGCATCCCCAAAACCCAACACCTGGTTTCCTACAAAGGCACTCCCCAATAAGTAAACTTCAGAATCCCTGGGTTCCACCTCACCCCGGGGGAAAACGCCAGCTTTTTAACCCCTTCTGGGATAGAAGAATGGGGACCTGCCAGATCTCAGGAGGGGAGGATGTTCCACAAGGCAGGGCCCGCCACTGAGAAGACGTGTTTCTAGGTGCTCCTAGTCGATATTTAGGAGAAGGGACCTGGAGTGTGTCCACCCTATCCAACCAAATGGAGTGAACCAATACCCTAGGGGTGAAATCTATTTACCTTCCTTACCAGTTTACTCACGCACACGCCGTGCATCACGTGCACACACAGACCTTCTGTGCATGTGCAGAAGTAAAAAACACATTACTTCCTGGTTAAAACCAGGAAGTAATGACACCCGGATGGGTGGGCAGAGCTTTGTTCCGCCATTGCTACCGGATCACCGAACCACCAGCCAAGATCACTACCGAACCAGGCAATCCGGTCTGATCCTGGAGCATTTCACCCCTGTGATACCCCCTGGAAGGAGAAGTCCCACAAAGAAGCTGGTTCCATCTCATACAGGACTTTGAATTGCACCTGGAAAAGAGCTGGAAACCAGCAGAGCTCATGCAGCAATACATGTATGTTTGGGTATAATATGGGAAACCATGGGGTGCCAAAACTGAGTGCACCACTGCATTCTGGATGGTCTTCAAGGATATCCTCATGTAGAACTCACTCAGGTAATGCAGCCAGGAAGTAATCAAGGGATGAGTGACTGTGAGAAAGGCCACTGGTCCAGGAATAGGCACAATAAAATGGATCTATGCAAAAGCCCCCTAGCCATATCTGCCACCTGCTCCCCAAATGAACATAATGAATACAGAAAGATCCCCAAATCATACACCAGATCTGCTGGGATGTTCTATCCTCTTGAGAGTCAAAGATCACACCTTTGACTCTCAAGATGATCAGGGAAGGGGATGAGAAACAGGACATCTCAATAAATCACATTTCATATGGATATTAGCTGAGACTTCTTCAGTACTAAAATTCTTACTAATTAAATTTATCCATCCGGTTTGAGAGGGATGGAAACAGAAAGCCACTCTCTCTTTCCTTACTTTCTCTTCCAGTTTATATACTGATACTCCTCAACTTAAAATTATTTGTTTAGTGACTATTCACAGTTACAAGGCACTGAATCAAGTGATTTATGACTGGCCTTCACACTTATGACCATTGCGGCATTCTCATGCTCATGTGATCAAAATTGAGGCATTTGGCAACCAGCATGTATTTATGATGGTTGCAGCCTCCTCACTTCATGTCACCACCATTTGCAACCTTCCCAGTCAGCTTCCAACAATCAAAGTCGATGAAGGATCTGGTAAATACTTGAATGAGATGCACCTGTAAATCCCAAGATTGTGGGCTAGATTGGGAAGCTGGCAAACCATCTAAAAAAAACTGTGGGGTCCTCGGTGCTTTCTGAGCTTTGTCGTCTTCTTTCAGCATCTCAGAAAAAGCCAGTGATAAACCACTCTCACACTGTTGCCAAGGGAACTATGCAGATGTGTCCATCAACCATGAAGGAGTATATATATTCCATTCCAAAGAGGTTTTATGTGTAGCTGACAAAACAGATGAGAATTTCAGACTCCTAGCAATGAGGCAAAGCTGAAATCCACTTCTAAATAATGAATTCCAAGAAACGGTCCTGGATGACTCATTCACGGATGCTCACAGCTGAAGAGTAAAAAAAAACCCAAAAGATATCTCAAAACAAACAATGTTAGCCTGCTTCAGAGATAAATCAGCAACTGACAGTTTTTGGTACTTTTGAATAATGACTGTATACCATGGACCACATTTTATGTAACTGTATACTTTGGGCTTTGGGGCAGAAAAGCTTTTTATTTCCTCCTGTCTTCTATGCATAAACCAGCTGGAAATGAAATAAGGAAATGTTTGGATTTCAACTCCATTTACCAGTTAAATCAGGGGACTGTGGACTAGCACCAGACCATGGCATGCCAGAAACCGAGCTGCGCAAACAAGCAAAGCCCCATCCGCAGGATGCAGGCAGCACATGAAACAATGCCTCCACTGGTCCTCAGAAAAACTTCTCTCCATGGAACCGGTCCCTGGTGCCCAAAAGGTTGGGGGCTACTCAGTGGTAGAATTCAATTTTTTTTACTACCGGTTCTGTGGGCGTGGCTTGGTGGGCATGGTGTGGTGTGGCTTGGTGGGTGTGGCAGAGGAAGGATACTGAAAAATCTCCATTCCCACCCCACTTCAGGAGAAAGATATTGCAAAATCTCCATTCCCATGCCACTCCTGGGCGAAGGATATTGCAAAATCTCCATTCCCAACCCACTCTGGGGCCAGCCAGAGGTGGTATTTGCCGGTTCTCCGAACAACTCAAAATTTCCGCTACTGGTTCTCCAGAACCTGTCAGAACCTGCTTAATAGCACCCCTGGGGCTACTGACTTACCGGTAAGTCACAGTGATGGTCAGGTGTCCGGACTGGGCAGCTATTAATTTGGGCCCCAACTGGTGGATTTCCCTGTTTCTTTTCCCTTTTCACCCTGGCCTAGAAAGTAAACCTCAATTGGCTTGCTGGTCTTTTAAGAAGTGGTTAAAAAAGATAAGTTCTTCCTGCTGTCATTGGGGACTAAAAGGGGAAACTCTTCTCTTGTCAAGCAGAGCTGTTATCAGCTTCTCCAATTAAAAGCAAAACTATGGCAAGCATTCCGTTGCTCCTTTGTTGAACCTGTTTTTAAAAAGCAAACAGACCAGGTTCCAATATGAGGCGGCTCTCGAAGGCAGAGACTGGGAAGAGAAGGCTCAAAGGAGCTCCCACCAACCAACTTGATCAGAAGGATCTGGACAGAACGGACTGAACGGCAGCAAGCAAACTAGATTGCCTTGCTTGTGCCAGCAGAGGGAGAAAAAAATACTGTGTTTGATGCAGAGTGAGAAAGCTCAGGTGGAGGCGGCTTTCCCATAGGACAGAGATGAGTTGAAGGCATCAACGTCATCTGTTCTTGCCCTTCCAAAACGGATGCTGGCCTGTTCTTTCACACGGGGGCAAGCAGGAAGTATACAATCAGTCTTTACTGTACTCATTAGGCTGCAACCACTCAGGAGTTGGTAAAAGCACGATGGAAGTTCATGGCAAATGTTCAGATAGCTCTTATTTAGCACCCTCACCTGGGACCAGCAATCATCAAGCAAAGCAGTCTCTAAGTGAGACCGTGAGTGCGTTTATTGTCTTATTTCAGCTTTCCTTTGCTTTACGGACCTGTGAAGATCATAAATGTGACGATTAGTCGCGAAGTTACTTTTTCATCACCATCATAACTGCAGATGGTCACTGTACAAGACAGTCACTAAACAAGGACTGCCTGTAATGAAATACAACATCTACGATGATCAACAGAGTTAAATGAGCTACAACTATGAATGAATGAATGAATGAATGAATGAATGAATGAATGAATGAATGAAACATTTTCTCCAAAGGTCTGTGATAGCATCTCCCAATAAAAGTATATTCACACATAAACCGAAGATACAATGCACCTAACCATGGTTTAGTAACTAAGCCTCAGCTGCCTGACTTTACACAACATACACTAAGTTTGCAAATACAAGCTACATTTTGCAAACCACAATGGTTGGGTACTTACCACACACTGTGCCACAATTCTCAAGCATCCTCATTTAGCTAGCTCAACCTGGCTGAAATTTCCCAGTCATTCAATGCTGGTTAAGAATTATTACCGCATGCTAGACCAACAATGCACTATAGACAGCAATTTGCCCTCTGACAATAATAAATCTTGAAGAATATGATCTTAATTTATCTGCTTTTATCATATGCAAGCATCAATCTTTCTGGAATAAAATAATCAGTGCTGCCAAGAAAATCAATATATTTTAGAACTACCGGTATTTATGGCTTAATTTTTCAATGTCAAGGATTTCACTTTTTTTTTTTACAAAAGAACATTATGTTTCTCCAGTTAGATGGGCTATGCAGCTTCATCTCGCCAATGTAGTAATTAAATGGTGTACCTTTGAAAGCAGATACACTGGTGTGCCCAAATTATTTACTTCATCTCCAAAACAGATTTTAAATTAATCATACTTCCCAAATCAATTCCTGAAACATTTCTGGAAAAAAAAGTTTGTGACGTTTACAACTAAACCAAGTGTGTCCAATGGGCTCCATTGTGGCTCTGGACAGCTAGCAAATGCTGCCCCATAAGATCGTAAACGTTTAACATTATTATGTGATTTTTAGCAGTAGTTACTATATATTTTACATGCAGCCCAAATTTTACAAAACATTTCATGAGAAGCAACATTATTCCCTTGACGGTGGTATGACTTTCAGATGAGATGAGTTTGTAAGATTTTGTGTAATGTTAGTGCCATGTAACGTGAGCTCCCGTTACTTGTCCCAGCTTCTGCCAACCTAGCAGTTTGAAACATGTAAAAAATGCAAGTAGAAAAATAGGGACCACCTTTGGTGGGAAGTTAATAGCGTTCCATGCACCTTTGGCATTTAGTCATGCCGGCCACATGACCATGGAGACGTCTTTGGACAACGCTGTCTCTTCGGCTTTGACACGCAGATGAGCACCGCCCCCTAGTCTCGGGAACGACTAGCACATATGTGCGAGGGGAACCTTTACCTTTATCTAATAAAGAAGATGGTTGGTTTGCATTTGCAGAGGGTCCTGCGGGAAATGGATTATCTGGATTCTTTTTGCTCAGGTTTCAGACTGGGATATAGTACAGAGGTGGCATTGATGGCATTTGTAGATAACCTTTAGTGGGACTAGAATGGGACAAGGCATCCATCCTGCCTTCCTTGATCTTTCAGTGGCTTTCAATGCAATCAATTATGGTATCCTTCTGGACCACCTTTCAAGGTCAATACTGTTTTGTCAAATGTTTAAAAAAGTGACTGCATTGTGATATCCCATTTCTGCACAATTAAACTAGACTTGGCAGTTGGAAAAGCATTCCAGCAGAAGGCGATGGCAATCCATTTCCAAAAACAGTTGCCAAGGTACTTGTAGGGATGTGTTCATGAACTCACCAAGTTAGAGCCAAAGAATTTTACTTGAATAAAGACATCTGACGGCCTACATTTTGGGTGAGCTTCGACACATTTCTCAAAACGTGCTACTGTTCATTTTGGAAATGTGAGATGGAGGCTATTTCTTTCGCGAAACAAATCTGCTAGTTAACAAGCTCTCTCCACAGCTCTTTATATTTGGAAATACCTTTCCATTTTTCTCTTTTCATAATGTATGGATCTGTGCTTCGTTGGGGTGCCTTTTGCCTTAGACATGAGGAAAATAATAGAGCAAGTGAGGGTACCAGTCAGCCATTGCCCTTGGATTCCTGCCAACCTCTCCCCAGGCTGCTTAGCATAAGAAAGAGAGAAACAAAGGGGGGGGGGAAAGATCAACACAACATCAGAAGATCCTTGTGTTTGTTAGCCCAGAAAGTTCACATTTCTGCTTTTACAACAGAGACCTGTAATTCCTGCTTTGACAGATAATAACATGCACCAGCAGATGCCTACTAAGCTTTCCGGAGCTGATATCCAATATAAAGCCATCTTCAGTTCAACAAAAGGCTTGGGCATTTTGTTGCATAATTTCCATTGTAAAGAAGTGGGATTAATATTAAATGTATTTGCCTGCTTTAGCAACAGTTACGTAAGTGAAATTGACCAACAATTGTTGCTGAAAATAAATACAGTAGAGATTTTTTTGATTTTGGGACCTCCTATGAAAGGGAGGGCATGAGATATTTTAACATGCAGAATATTAATATTAGACCTGTATCATGCTATCACCATAAGAAATAACATTTTTAACTGCAAGCCAACAAACTACAACTAATTGGAATTAATTTTGATTCAATCAATCAAACATCCAATTAAAATGGTTACTTTGAATCTAGAAGATAGAAGAAATCAAGTAGTCTAGCCACATTCTTTCTGTTCTGTAATGAAGATTACACACTTCAAAAATAAACATTCAATAAATTAATTGCTTCATATGTGAAACAGAAATATTCTCCACTGTATTTAGATAAACTTACTGTCAAGTAATTGTAGGAAAATTGCCAGCTAAAAGGATTATATAAATGATAATGTCAGGAATCCTGACATTGATTCTTTTTGGTTTTTTAACACTCACATTACAATAATATTATGTAATATTATTACACAATCTACGAGTTGGAACCTTAAGTTCTACACAAAAACTCAGAAACAATCCAATTCATATAATATTAATGTGATTGTATCACAATATTATCCAATGTATGTTTTGCTTACAGGGAGAGCCAAGCGAGAAATAAATGCCTTCCATTTTTACCTGAAATTCCAATGTATACAAAACTTGCATACAGATATTCCTTGACTTACAACAGTTTGCTTAGCGACAATGGCACTGAAAAATGTGAGTTATGACCATTTTTCACACTTACAACCTTTGCAGCATTTCCATGATCACATGATACAAATTCAGATGTTTGGCAAATAAGTCATATTTATGATGGTCGCAGAGTCCCAGTATCCTGTGATCCAGTGGTTGGTTGCTCCTGGTTCGGTCCGGTTCTATAGAACCAGTAGTAAAACCGGCGGGATGCTCCGCCCACCCACCCCGACGTCATCATGGGTGATCTGCGCATGCACAGAAGCGCGTGAGCGAAGCAAGCGCACTCCCATTGCAAACTGGTAGTAAAGGTAAGTAGAACCCACCCCTGATGTGATCCCTTTTTGCGACCTTCTGACAAGCAAAGTCAATGGGGAATCCAGATTCACTTAACAACCACATGACTAACTTAACAAATGCAATGATTCACTTCACAACTTCTGGCAAGAAAAGCCGTAAAATGGGGAAAAATCACAACAAATGTTTCACTTAGCGACATAAATTTTGGGCTCAATTGTGATCGTAACTCAAGGACTACTTGCAATTACACATGTAGACATACCTGCAATTGCAAATTCGAATTACTTACGTTTATGATAAAGGAAGAAAAAGTGAAGTGCAAAGTTATTTTATTTTCAAAAAAGGCATGCTAATCCATGATACCTGGCAAGGACTTCATCATTAAATTATTTTTGAAGATTTTAAAGTGTGTTCAAATAAGCTTTTTCCATCAAAGCATAGGAAGAGTGAGTAGTTCTTTAATCCTAGTATCTGGTTCAAGTTCTTATTGGGTTACAGATTGGGTTACAATAAGCATTTATTAGAAAGAAAAGAGGCTTCAAAAAAGAAGCAAAGTAGGTAAGAAGTTCAGGTTTCAAGGACTGTCTGATATAAAAATAGATCGCAGTACTGCAATAATCCATGGTCTGAAAAGCTAAGGTCTTTTTTAAATGGAAAGAAAATATATGGAGACTTAGGATCAGCAGTCTGTTTGACTATGATAATCACTGAGTGATTTAGGTTAATTCTCAGTCTACCTTATTTCACAGAGTTGCAATTTTGGGGAGAATATTAAGGGAGAGGTTTTTTCATGTATATAACATTGATCTCGTAGAGGGAAGTTAGAATATAAATTGAATGAATGAATGTAGTTCTTTTAATAGTGCTGCTAAGGCATGAAACCCAGCTACCATTAATGGTAATAAACTGTATAAAACCAACTTAATTGAACACAAAGAAACACAAGATATCGTTTATCTTGTTTTTGAGATGCAGAAAAGGGAGGCAAAAAGAAATTCAAAGAAAACAAGTGAGTGAATATTTGAAAAAAAAAAAGCCATTTGTCAGGATGTCCCAAAGGGGCTTTTTCAAGAGGCAAAGGTGCTTTTCCAGCTTCTTCTGAAGAAGCTTCTTGGATGAGAAGCAAAATATCTTCAAAGAAAAACCAGAAAGTCCAGTTGCCTCTTGAAAAAAGCACCTTTGGGACAACCACGACCTGGATGACTGAGAATCTCCGTAGACATTTGTCAGGATATTGGATAAAACATTTTTCATAGTAAAATGAGGCCTGGCCTCAAATGCATCTTCAGCTTTAAAGGTAGACTGGCAAGAACAAACTGATATGCAAATCTTATTATACATTTAAATAAGCAGCCCTTGAGAATTCCAGAGCTTTAGCAAAATTATAAAATCATTGAGTCTTAGATTCTTGAAAAATCCTACATTCCTCATCATTGCACCCTCTTTGGCCTATGGATTTTCAAGACTCCTTAAGGGCACTTTTTCCAAAGACTGAGCTCCAGCTTTCAGATAGTACATTGGTTGGAATGTGCCAAGAATCAATTGCAAGTCATAAATTGATTTCAGTGGTATGAGTAACAATCCACTATGGTATAATGATTCATCGCGTAAATGGATAAACATGAAAATGTGTCATGACACTTGACACAAGCATTAAGCCACATTGTTTTCATGAGTGTGCTATCATCAGTTTTCTTTTGCCACACCCTAGACTCCTATGTTGAGTTTAGCCATTGCCTTTCACTGTCATCTTCCTCAATGTATTGACAAAATATGTTATTTGGGACACCGAGAAATTTAAATGGTGGCCTATTCATTTTTGTTCAATTGTTTCACCCACAATCAATGATCAAGCTTGACCAAACTTCACAGATCTAACCTACTTTTTCAGGTCTTCTTAAAACTGGCATTTTAAGAATAAGAATGACGCTGGAAAATTGAGGATGATTTATTTAAAGAAGAATGAACTTTTCTCTTATAGCATCACAACCTTTATCTACTCATTGATTTTATGAATCATCATCTCGTTCTTTAATGTCAGAACATTTCTAGGGTATGTTATCCAAAGTACATTGAAAACAACCATAAAATAAGTATGTAGATCAAGCTATTACAAACAGAAGAAGTCCATTCTGCACAAATAATTATGCTGATTTCATATCGAGGCTGGAATTATAGTTATCTAAGAGGAATTGTGGTTTAGAATTACTGAGTCTGGAATTTTCCAAAAAGTTTATTCTTCATTCTTCACTATTAATTATGATCAAAAACAATATTTTGTCTACAAACCTTATCCTCCCTATAGAGAGATCCATGTCATTCAGAAGTACCATTGCTGCTGATTGTGTTCAACCTATAAGACTTTTGCCATAATCAGACTGCAATTAAAATAACTTCTGGACTTTTGAATACTCTGTTGTATTATTGTGCTGACCAGATATACTGTATTACAGCTTTTAAATTCTTCAGCCCAAACTTCAAGAGAACATCCAGGTGAGGAATTATGACACAGACCCTCACTAAGTACTCAGTTAGTCTGTAAATCTAAATTGTACAGTAAAACTCTTTCAATCTAGGGGTAGAAATCAAGCGAGGAAACCAAAAACCTATTGATAACACAGTTGTCCATGACAGTTCCAATGGTATGTGGATACACATTTGCTCCTTTAACTTGTGTCTAGGTTCTTTCTACAGCAGCATCTCTCACCTGCATCTGCACAGAACAAATAGTCACTGAGACATCATTTCTTTAACTCTGTCCTGTTATTGCCTTACTGAGGAACCATCATTATAATATATTTTCAAGCTCATGCGAGTGATACTTGCTCAATAGAAGATGTTACGCTTCAGTCAAAACATATTTGCTTCTCAGGTTTACACAAGCAGCTACTGAAGTAGCTGTAAATGCTAGATAAATATGAAGTTCACGCTTCAGTGGGTTCTTGAACTTTGTATCCAATATATATTTGGCGGGAATGTTTCTATCACATAAATAAAATAAAAGAAGAATTATGGCAATGTCTGCAAGCAAACAGCCAAGTTAGAGAGCACCAAGAACTCTACAATGCAATGCTGAACTAGAGATCTTTCCTTCTATTGGTAAATCATAATGATTAGGAAAAAAACGATATCCTGATCCTATAACAGCAAGTTGCAGAACCTTAATATAGTTCTGCTATGTTATACTTTAATACAGTTAAAAGTAAAGTCAAAGTTCACAAACATCTTATCGGTTATAGTCTGAAACAATTACTTTTCCTTCTGTCCTTTGGAAGGTCAAACATATTTTATGAAATGATAAGCAGTTAGGAAGAATTCAAGAATCACTTCAAATAATGTTAAATGGAAAACCACAGGAGTGAATGAAAAAGGTTCATGTGTACACACATTATAGACCCATATACATACAAATACATACAAATACATACAAATACATATATACATATATATACATATATATACATATATATACATATACATATATATACATATACATATACATACACACACACACACACACACACACACACACACACACACACATATATCAAACTAAAGATCTGACAGTTTATAAAATTACCAAGAACAGGGATTATTTCCAAAATCCAGATAGATACTAAACACATAGTGAAATGTAATAATTTTACATTTGATCATTCTATAATTTTGTTCAGTCATTCACAAGATCAAAATTGGAAAAAATGGAAATATGCTCTCAATTCTGCCCATCCATATGTTCAGGCAAGTAGCATGATAGGGAATTACACTCACATTCACTTGAATAAAAGTATAGTTCTCAGTGTAATCTAGAATCTGAACAACTTTAAAAATCAAAGGCTCCATATCCAAATGAAGGTGATTCTGGAATGCTACTCTTGTATCATGTTCAATATCCTAAGAATAAACGACGCAAGTAGAGATTAGTTATGGATACCATATCTGTAACCTCCCCCCCAAATGAAATCAGAATAAAAATCTCTTGGGAAAAGCAGCACCACTTAAATTTTGTCTTAACCCATTTGCTTACTACTGTTAACAATTTAAGGCATTTCTGTACAAGCAAGCAAAACATCTCATTAAAAAAATTAATTAACTTTACATGCAGTTCAAATGAGAAAGGCTTCTATCCAAAGCTTCCATTCCATTTATACAATTCTCTAATAGGAAGAGCTACACCAAGCCACAACTTGCAGTATTTAATCTTCTGATATTAGCACTGTCAATCAAATTCAAGAATCACTTCAAATAATGTTAAACGGAAAACCACAGGAGTGAATGAAAAAGGTTCATGTGTACACACATTATAGACTCATATACATACAAATGATTTTATATATATATATATATATATCAAACTTAAAGATCTAACAGTTTATAAAATTATCAAGAATCTTTATCTTAGAGCTCCTGAAGCCTCAAAGGGGCGTTTTGCTTTGACAGATGCTTCCTGTAAAGATGCCTCTAAAAGGTGAAGCAGCATCTGATACCTTCTGGATATCTGGCATGCTTTGCAGAAAAACATGCTTCTGGTTCTTATCATTGCAAAGCTACATTTGAAAGAATCTGCAAATGATTATCACCAAAAAAAATTAAAAATACAAGGAAATACTTCTAAGGAGAGTGGCAGAATATTAGCCAAGCAAGAATCCTACCTAAAACATTCATAATCTCCTTTGAGTCAAGCATGAACTAAAATTTCTTTAGGTTTGCATGGACCATCTATATCACGTATTAGTAACAAGATTGAAATGGTTTTGCCAATAACTTTTTCCAGGATTTTTGTTTTAAATTCTCAATAGAGCCTACTCTTCCTGGTGACCTACTCTAGGTCACCAGGAGTGTAGAATGCATACATACACACGCCCAATGGGCTAATCAATAAATTCTTCATTCTTCTTCATTCATAGAGATACACACACACACTTTATTTATTTCTTTTTTAAATTTATTTTAATTTAATTAATATGCTGCCCTTCTCCAGACACACACACACACACAGGGAGGGAGGGAGGGAGGGAGAAACTGCCTACCTCACAGAGCTATTCTGGGTGGCATACAACTAAAATACTACAACAAGTAAAAGTAAAGGATGAGTAAAAGTATTCCAACTCTGCTTAAGCAAGTTCACTTTGTGCTGCTATGCTGCTGCCTAACTGGGTATGGATAGAGTAGACTTCAGGAAAGTGAGAGGAACATCATAAATAAGCAAACCAGTTAACCAGCCCTAGAAAATGAATGCAGAAGTACAGTGTCCTAACTGTTATCTAGCAGGGTAGTGGCAAGAAAAGGTGAGGGATGGGAACTGAACCAGGTGGATAGATGGGAGAGAAAGCACAGCATGAAAATAAGTGGGCAGGAGAAAGGTGGAACGTGGCAGAAAGGAAATGTTGAAGCAATAGCCCAGGAGATGGAAGCTCCAGTACTAGGTGGGCTAGGCCAACGGAGGCCTTTTCTGTCCACCTTATATGAACCCTTATCAGCTGCTTCTTCTGCCAGTAATGCCACAGACCAGGGTTTTTAAAACTACATTCCATGGATCCCTAGGGAAAAAAGTATACTCCAACACATCCATAGTCATTTTCCAGCACAGTGGAAATAGTGGGGCTTGTCAATTGACCTTCAGAAGTCCTACTGTCATGGGGGAATTTGTATTCCTAGCAGTTCATCACTTTACTTCTTCCTCTGGGAAACTAACAGATTCTTCTGCCTGAATATGAAATCTACTGGGATAGGACCAGGAGTGAAATGCTCCCAGTTCAGACCGGATCACCCAGGTAGAGGCGGGTGGTTCGGAGAACCGGTAGCAAAAATCCCTGCCCCCCTCCATGCCCAGCTGAGCCGCACAATCATCAGACGCTTTTTTTTATTTTTAAAAGCATTTTTTCTACAACTTCTTTGGCCCAAAAAATGCTTTTAAAAGTTAAAAAAAAAGCCTCTGATGATTGTGCAGCTCAGCTGGAATCTTCATATCCTTTTAAAAACATCTGACGATCCCAGCTGAGTTGCCTGATCGGCAGAGGCTTTTTTTCTTTTAAATGCCTCTGATGATCCAAGATGAGTTGCCTGATCATCAGAGGCTTTTAAAAGAAAAAAAAAAC
>JANHZT010001516.1:307536-322557 GCA_032468215.1 Stegonotus admiraltiensis | reverse complement strand
CTCTCTCTCTCTCTCTCTCTCTCTCTCTCTCTCTCACTCACACACACACACACACACACACACACACACACACACACACCCCATATCTTAAAAGACATATTTTAAAGAACCTTTAAAAATAAAAGGCATGATTACACAATATTGCACTATCAATTCCACTGCCAAATGTAGAGGATATTAATTGAGTGGATAGGCATTATTAATTAATTGATTGATGGGGCATGTACAATTGATTCAGGGTTGGGTTTGTTTTTTTAAAAAAATAAGCCCTGGCAGTGTTGTCAAAAGATAAGCCAGCAGACTTAAAGGTTTCATGCAGTGTTGTCAAAAGATAAGCCAGCCTGAAGTAAGGTTTCATGCAGATGTAAAATTTCTGGATGATTATGGTGGTGTTTTTCATTGTTTACTTGAAGAATTGCAGTGTCATGTTTAGGATACCTTCCTACTAAGTATTTTATTTCAGGGAAGTCCAGTTGATATTGTGTAAGAGATTATTTAAATGTACTTTGACTTTAGTGTTATCTATCTTCTCTTCCCCTTCTTTCCTGCTCCCTCTCCTTTTTAGTACCCTGAAGACATAAGGACAGATGGTACATCCAGAACTTATGAATATTTCAGCTATTCAGTTTCCTTTTTTGAACTCTTCTATAAAATATAATATGCAACAATGACATCACTTCTCTGCAACAAAAACTGTCGTGATAGGACAGATAGAAATCAGATCTGGCAGATTAAGAATGGTCTCAGGAGAATATGTGTTCAGATTTTATTTGCTGGAAGAGTGACCATTGCTTTTCATGCCTCTCTGTCCTCTTCAGAATTAAATGTTACCATATGACTATGCATTCACAGAAAAATATTCCATCTGCTCTGAGTAGAAAAGCAAAAAGAGTCTTAATAGAAAAGGAGAAAAATATGTAAAGCCAAGATGCTGTTATCAAGAATGAAAGTTACCATAATTATCGCTGCCCACTATCATTTTCCAACTAGAGCTACCCATGTTAAAGGTGCACTTTAATATGCCTGTCTGATAATAGCATCAGATATTAATTGTGCATAGGAATAACCCCCATTAATTGTTATACATCTAACCAAGTTGGAAAGGTAGAATTTGATTAGCCCTCACAGTGTTACGCACTATCCATAAAAGTGAAGGAAGTCCACACTCCTGCAAATGTAATGTTAAAAAGGAAAGGTAACTCAGTTAGCTATAGTAATAGAGTCAGTTTGGTCTAATGCACGGGTGTCAAACTCACCGCATCACTTTGCCGTCACATGACGTTTTGCAACGTTTTTCCCATTCATGCAGCAGGTGGGCATGGCCAGCACATGATGCATCTGACACCCCTGGTCTAGTGGTTAAGGCTCTAGCCTAGAAACCAGGAGACTGTTCTAGTCCCACCTTAGGCATGAAAGCCAGTTGGGTGACTTTGGGCCCATGCCCCTCTCAGCCCAACCGACCTCACAGGGTGGTTCTTCTGGGAAAAATACAAGGAGAAATGAGTACTACCGTGGATATGCTTGCATCTTAAGTTATTAAATAATAAAGGTGTGATATAAATAAAAAACTATGTTATACAGATACAAACAGATCAAAGCTGTTTTTTTAAAAAAAGATAAGTATATAAACTACTTACTTGCACTTACACTAAAGTTGTACAGATAAAAGTGATAGAAGTGCAAGAAAATAATATATTTTCTTACTATCTAATGCAGAATTGCTTCTATCAGGCCTGTCTTGACTGATAAGGCAAAAACATCAAGAGATTTCCAAAGGGATAAAACTTGGATAACTAGATTTATTGTAGAAAATATATGAAGCCACACCAAGAGAATGTCAGTGATTGCTGTTTATCAGATGTGCAACCTATTATACTGAAATTAAAGTTAAAATCATTGTGCTTCTTTCTTCTGAGTGATGCAGCAGGCTAGCGATCTTTGTCTTTTGAGCTTGGTTTCCATATCTTTTGTTTGAGAACGAGTAGATCCGTCAACAGGCTGTTTACATTAAACAAGAGCAAAACATGTTTTGCTACCTTTTTTTTAATGGGCATTTGTTTGAGAAGGACTTTGTAGCTATCCAGGAAAAAAAACTTAAGGTCACAGTGCATAGCTGAATGTACAACAATGATGAAAAAGGGGAAATTCTACCTTAGGCCTTTATGAAAAAGATTGAAAATAAAACTAAAACCTTTGTAATGTTCTACAAATTTATGGCATTTCGTATCTAGAATACTATGTACAATACTGGCCACCACATTTGTAACGGAATTAGAAAAAGGGCAAAAGAGGGCTGTCAAACTATCAGCTTGAGCATTTTGTTTAGAAGAAAAAGCTAGAACATTTAGGACTCTAGTTTTGAAAGAAAGTGACTAGAGGGACATGATAGAGATGTATATGAAGGCATGAGGAAATTGGATAGGGAAACATTTTTCTCTCTTTCTCGAAACTTTGATCATCCAGTGAAGTTGCCTGGAAAATTTAAAACAGATGAATATACTTTTTCACACAGTACATTAACTTGTGGAAGTCATTGTCACAAGATATGGTGATAGGGTAGAACATGAGTGTCTTAGCCTTTTGGTTTGCCTGGGCCGTATTAAGCAAAGATTTATATTGATGAAAGTAATGTTCCAACATTGCAACTGAAGTCCCACCATTTTGTGTGCCTTGTGATGTCTTGTGCACACCATAAAGACTCAAGAGCTTGCACCATAATGCCACAATAAATGATGAAAGTAGCAGGATCTTGCGGATGCCACTGAATGTTTATTAATCAAATCTACTGATTCTCCTAAAAATTGGGGGGGGGGGGATACCAATTCAACTCTAGGCTTGACCAACAGCAAAGGTGAAATCCCTAGAATCCCTGAAAATGGGAACCAAATTATATATTTTGATGTGTCTGGAAGGGAAGATTATTAAATACATGAATAGGAAAAATATATTAACTATGGTTAATGTTAAGTAAATGAAAAATAAGTGTAATCAAACCTAACTTGTATCCTGATTAACTAGTGCTTCTGAACATGCAGCTGCCTGAATGCCATTCCAAATCCAAGTAATTTTCTTGGTTAAAAAGTTTCATGCATTTGAGATTTTAGCTACAGTTCTCCGTGGTCTATGCATATGGATTTTTGAGACTGAAGCTTGCATTATGTTTTGGTGGTGTAGTAGTAAGATATCTAACTAGAAACAGAGAGACTGAGTTCTCACCCCACTTTTGGCAAGAAACCAAGAGAGTGACTTTGGGCCCTTGTTTCTGTCTCTCTCTGTCTCTCTCCCCCCCCTTCCCACTCTCTCTCTCACACACACACACCAGTAGGAAGGAGATAATGCAAACCACTTCTAAAAAAACTTTGCCAAGAAAACTGCAGGAACTTATTCAGGTAGTTGCCCAAAGTAAAATCCTGACTTGAACACACCCTAAAACCCATAAAAATATTGCTTTATTTCTTGTAGGCTATATAAATTTTGATATGACCAAAATAAGGCCCATTGATTTTTGCATTATTAAATTTATATGTCAATTTATAATTTGCATGTTTATATATGGTATACATGGATAAATAAGTATAGTATGTGGCTTAAATTTGAAGTTAAGGCTTTTTTTCCCCAATATGTGGCATTGTTAATGTTTATTGTGGGAATTTTAAAATTATTTTTAGTGTACCATACTATTACAAGTAATGGGTATATTTGTAATGGTACAGTACTTGCTTCTAGAGTTCGAATTACCTTGATAAGGGTAATTCTTGAGAAACTTTTACACATAAATGGTTGCCAAGAGTTGAAAATGCAAAGTCTTCAGTTTTATTTTAAAAGCCTATGTCTTCTATTTAGTATAATTTTTGACTTATTAATGTCTGTTAATGTTCTGTTTTATAATCTAGATGAAGAACAAAGTGTTTTAATCCAGCAGGTGGCAATCTCTCATCTGAGGATAAGGCATTATGATTTTTATGATTTGCATAATTTGTATAATGTGAAAAGCAAGCTCACTCAAAAATTCCTCTTACCCTTGCAGGAATAACTACCCTGTTTCCCCCAAAATAAGACCTCCCTTGATAATAAACCCAATTGAGCTTTTGAGCGCATGCCAATAAGGGCAAGCGCTTATTTCAGGGTTCAAAAAAATATAAGACAGGGTCTTATTTTCGGGGAAACAGAGTTTTTCTGTTTTTATTAAAAGTACAATTAGTTCTCAACCTGCAACCATTTGTTTAATGACCATTCAAAGTTATAATGGCCCTGAAAAAAGTACCACATGACCTGTTTTCACATATTGACCATTGCAGCATCCGCATAATCAAAATTTAGGCGTTTGGCAACTGGCGTGTATTTATGACAGTTGCAGTATCCCAGGGTCACATGACCATCATTTGTAACCTTCCCAGTTGGCTTCCTACAAGCAAAGTCAATGGGGGTAAGCCAGATTCATTTAACAACCGCATGATTCACTTAATAACTGCAGTGACTCGCTTACCGGTGGCAAAAAAGTCATATAAATCAGGCGCTTCATTTAACAACTGTCTTCCTTAGCAACCAAAACTTTGGGTTCAATTGTTGTAAATCAAGGACTACCTGTATTTTAATTCTGATTATTTGGAGTTCCTTGAAAAAGACAGTCTCCTTTAGATTGGTTTTGATTCCTGGTCTGAACGCATCTATGCAGGATTTTTGGCAACAGTATTGTTTGTTATTTCCTTCTTCTGGAATATTTTTGGGATTTCCCAGTTTAGCCTATAGTCCTTATTCAAGTATTAACTAAATCTGGTCTGCTTAGTTTGAACCTAGAATGGTTTAGTTAGGCATGGGCACTTCCTAAGACAAAACTCCCTTATGCCTTTTCAAATATTGTGTCAATTTCTTTGATTAATAACTGACCCCAGTGAACTTCAATTGTACCTGAGAAGTATTTGAGCCAAGATCTAAATAGAACTAACAAAAATACATTTGCATAGTTATGGTGAGGATCCATTAAGCTTATCTTTTCTTTCCAGATTCATCCCAGCATTTCTCAAAGACTTCTCCATAAACCCTGTCCCCAAAGATTGAGGAGCAATTACATTCAGTTTAGTTGTAGTATGTATCATTTCCCAAAAAGAAAAGTTTGATAATTCCTTTGTGCATCTTTTTCTTAGTAAGTAATACAAGAAGTGCTTGGGATTCTAATTCCTGTGACAGAACATCAGTTTTATTCCATTACTTCACGCCAAGTATGTGATTCACCTCTCTCCTTCCCTTCCTTTTTCATTTACAACAATTAAAAATAGCTAACTTGGAAACATTAAAATGTTTCCTTTGTAGATTAGTCTGAATCCAATTACTGAAACAAAAACTTCCAAATTACGTTTGTTTTCAGATGTTCTATTGCCCTTTAGGACATGAATATTTTCCCCGTTAAATAACTAGAGTATAATATCATTTAATATCATGGTTTAAGTTCAAGTTAATGATCTCTTTCTAAACATGACATTTGAGAGACAAATGTACATTTTGGAACTTCCTTTATCATTAAGTGTTGGGAATAAGTTTTGATGTGCTCAGCCAATAGTTAGTACAGTAATACTTCACATAGTCATATACTGTTATTTTTTTTTCCTTTCAGCTGTAAAACGTTTAATGAAAGAAGCTGCTGAACTGAAAGAGGCAACAGACCATTATCATGCCCAGCCTTTAGAGGTTAGTGGATGCCCATTTTGTATGCAGTTCATGGCTAAGGGATTTGGAGAAATTAAATTTAGAGAATTAAAAGGAGGCAAGCATGGACATTCTGCCTCTGAACCTCTTTTTAGTGCCTTCTCCCCATCATCTTCAATCATAATTGTCAAAAATCAGCACAATGGCTGCTAACCATTTCTGATGGAAAGTAAACAGATATATGCCCTAAGAAAGGCTTATCGTAGTTTTTTAAAAAATGAAACAATTTTCTGCCCAGCACGGGGAAATCCTGACCTCACCTATGATATGTACAACATTCACTTTTATTGGTAACTATTGGTAGCTTTGCTGCCCCAACCAATTTTGAGTATGGCCCTTAAAGAGGTAGACCTAGAAAACGAAGGTACAGATAGACCTCATTGAACAACTGCTCTGTTTAGCAACCATTTGAAGTTATGTCAGACCTGAAAATGTAGTTTTATGACCGTCATCCTATTTTCATCCATCATAGCATCTCATGGTCATGTGATTGCAATTTTCATGCCTTATAACTGGCTTCCAACAAGCAAGAGTCAACAGAGAAACTGGCAGTAAAATTGGAAGACATGATCATGTCTTGCTTAACAATCTGCGGTGAATTGTTTAGCAACTGAGTGGGAATATTAAGTTGGGGTGGTAAGTCAGATTGTTGATTCAAGGAAATAAACTTTAATATGCCAGTTATGGCCTATTGAACCATAATGATGGCATTCAGTGAAATGTTACTTCAAATTTAATTTAATGTATTTTAGAGTGAGAGTGATTGGCTGTTTATATTTCCATTTTTTCTTTTGTAGGACAATCTTTTTGAGTGGCATTTCACTGTAAGAGGTCCTCCAGATTCAGAGTTTGATGGAGGAGTTTATCATGGAAGAATAGTGCTACCACCAGAATATCCTATGAAACCACCAAGTATTATTCTCTTAACGGTAACAAACTTCAGGTGTCAGCTAGAAAACCACAAATGGTTTGTTAGATTATTAGATCATTGTTAAAAGTCTCAATTACTTAATATGTAAAATAATTTCAAGAAAAAAATTAAGTAATTGTTTTTCCTAACCTTTCACTGTCAACACACAGCCATTAAGTTACACTGGATTTTTAGGATTAAGCTATAACCATTTCTCCCCTCCCTTGTATGATATCCACTGCATCAGGCATGGTTCACAACAATGACACACCTATAAAATCTTTCAGTAGTAGAACCACCATGAAATACAGGGTCATGTTTTCATCTAACAGTTAAAAAAATAAATTAACCGTTTATCCCCTCAGGGAAACTAGCAGTTTTCTGCTCTCTTATGCAGGAAGAATTGGAAATGTTTGAAGAATCGATAGGACTTGGTTGCTTTCGCATGCAAAGGAAAAATAAATTTAAAATTTTTGGAAATGATTATCAGCAGCAAGTGGTATTTGGAAATATTCCAGTTGTCTCCTTCTTATTGGTAGTTTTACTATATTAAAATAATAAACAGATTAAAATAATAAACAGATCCATTATTTAGGAAATCATAAGTAGTTTTTTATTCATGTATGCTGGAAAAGCAGTTTTAGCTTTCTCCTTCACTCTGCCAAGGGGACTGCTCACTCAAAACTTTTCCACACCAGCCCTTGATAGCAGCCAGGTCAGCTCATCAAAACTGTGACAACACAGCTGCCTTTTAAGGCCACAGCTGAGCTTCTTTTTTTCCGCTTTTCTGTCATTCCATATCTGGCTCACTTCAGCAAAACCACAACCATGACACACCTCAAATCTATGTCACATAGTGAGTAATGCTAAATCTTAGTTTTTTTTAAAAAAAAAGTTTGATGAAATGATTTTTTTTGTCTTTTTAAGGCCAATGGTAGATTTGAAGTAGGAAAGAAAATTTGTTTAAGCATCTCAGGACATCATCCTGAAACATGGCAACCATCTTGGAGCAGTAAGTATCAACTGTTATTGGCAGTGAGGAAAGTTTGATAAAGAAGCAAATCTCTGCTGTTAAAAAGACCATAGTACCTTAGTACAGCAGATTTTATAATTCATTTTGTCTGTTTCTCTGTTTCTCCCTCTTCCTCTCTCTATGTGTATGTGTATGTCTATATAATTGCTAATTAAAGTTATTTTTATTACAGTAAGAACTGCCTTGCTTGCTATTATTGGATTTATGCCAACAAAAGGAGAAGGAGCCATAGGATCTTTAGATTACACACCTGAAGAAAGAAGAGCACTGGCTAAGAAGTATGGGTTAAGTTTTGTGTGAAATAAACAGTTGTGCTCAGTTGTATTTCTGAATGTTCTTGGATTTTGAAATTGATTTTCAGGCCTTTGAGTATCTGAGAGTATATTTTAAATCAAGATAGTGCCACCTTTTGAAAACTGTTTGTGAACATTGTGGTGTGAGTTATCTGTGGGAGGGCAGGGAGAAATGGCGTAGCAAAAGCCACATGTTCTTAGCCTTATCATTTTTTTTAGCCTAGATTGATTCCTCTCCTTTCAATTTGCCTAGTTTTTAACTACTTATTCAAATCTTTTTGGACAGGTGTGGGGCAGCATAATAAATTTTGGGGCAGCACATATGATGCCTTTTTGCATAGACCACTAAGTATGATTTTCATTTTGAGAATTTCTGATAGAAAGACAGCATTTCCTTTCCCACTTAATTTCTGATAGAACATCTATTTTTTTCTAGAAATTTTTCAGCAGATTTTTATTCCAAATACCCACTGAGATTCCTCTTTTTTTGGACTTTGAAATTGTAAAGGTCTTAGATTGTAGTCACATTTAATCCCATGGTATCATAATACCAGATGCTTCTACTGATGTGAGATAAGACCTGCTGTATTACTGATGCTTCTAGAATCACATATCACATTATCTATTTACCCTGCCATTAGGTTCTTCCCTATTTGTAATCTCAATTTTTTGTTGCTGTGGAATTAGGCATTTGATTCTGTTTTGGCTCCATTATTAGCTTTTTCAAGAATCTTATATAGACAGTAACAACACTATATACTACTAAAGCTGTCTTGTCTTTAACTGGGCAAAACACTGCATCAATGAAAATTTAATTACCCTGTTTCACCAAAAATAAGACATCCCCTGATAATAAGCCCAATTGGGCTTTTGAGCACATGCGCTAAAATAAGCCTATCCCCAAAAATAAACCCTCCCCAGAAATATTTAAACCCAGAGCTGGAAATCAGGTAAGACAGCAAGAGGAGCCCCATCTTGCTCCACGCGCCCCAAAATAATAAGACCTCCCCAAAAATAAGGCCAAGTGCTTATTTCAGAGTTAAAAAAATATAAGACAGGGTCTTATTTTCAGGGAAACACAGTAGTAAAATGAATAGCCATCTGGTCCTAATTTTTTTAAACTATCTGAATCTATTTGTCTGAGAAGACAAATAGACATGTTTGTTCTTTAATCATAATATTTTGTGATATTTTTTTCCTTTATAAAATGGAACTAGTCAATTACACAATATTCTTTATTTAGTCCACAGTGCTTAAGTCAGGAGCTCTGTTCAGGTATAGCCTGGATTCAGAAAAAATGTGGTTTTCTGTGAGTAGACATTTTCCAGGAATGGAAAATTTACTAAGGTCAAAATTTTATGCAGAAAATGTTTACTTCATGTTGGTGTGGGGATTGCATGATGTTTGCTTATTAAACAATGGTTCTAAAAAATTTAAAGCCAAAAGTAAATTGCATATCACTTCATTCCTTATTCCATAACATTCTATCCAGTTCTCCAACAAAGTATTTTTCCATATCAGAGTTTTTGATTTTTTTAATGTAATTTTGAATATAACGTAATTCAAAATACATAAAATTCACAGAAAATAATGCATTTTAAATATTTCTGCAGTCTATGGACTTTCAGAAAAGAATGGCAATTCATATCACACTAGTTTGCTTTACATTTTCTGGGAAACCCATAGCTAAACCTTTCCTTGGTACACATTGCTTGACTGTTTCTGTTTGCCTTTTCTTGACCATGGGAGCAGCTAACAAATCATGGTCTGTGGTTTATTTTCCATGAAATGTGAAGCAACATCCTTAGTTTTTCTGCCTAATCAAGTCAGGGCAAGCAATGACTTCTAACTCTATCTGGGTAGGAAAAGAAAAAAAGTAGACAAACAAGTCATAAAATAGATTTGGCCTATTTAGCTGTTTCTGTGGGCAGAAGGACCAGATGAAAAAGTTGATGGAGAAGTATTCTGGCTTAGTATGTCATGCAAATACACTCATTAACTGGTCAGCCTTGTTTCAGAAGCAAATCCCATTGAGTTAGTATTGCCATTTTAATTTATTGTTTGTCATAATTAATTGACAATAATACCCTGTTTTTCAGGTTGTGTTTATACTTCAAATAAACCAAGATTTGTTTCCTATATGATTTGTTGAACAGTTAGAATACTGCAATTGATTGAAGGAATCATGACTTCATCCTGGATTACTCTCCCTCCTATTTTGCACCTTTGTAAATCAGTTAAGATTTAGCTGGGACACAAAACCAACCTAGATTAAGAGCTATTCTGATGTATGTGGATAAAAGGTTGGCTGGTGGAAATGGATTACTGTGCTTTAGAATATATTTTGTTGGATCTAATGTAATTCTGAATGACTCTTTAAAAGTAGAATTAAAGATGATGGCTTGTTTTCTACTCTTTTTACAATCTTAAACATCTGGGCATACAGTTATACAGCAGATGTATAAACAGAACTACTCTGGCAGTTGTCTGGGGAAAGATGTGATCTTCTGCCAGCTTGTGTGCACTTCTGCATCCCCAATTGAGCCTTCACGAACACCCCACACATTTCACAGATAAATCGTTTATCCAAGGTTAATGCTAAGCAAGGCTTAGCATTGCAAGCAATATGTTATGTTGATGCTTGCTGATTGTTAAATTAACATACGGTCTGCTATTATTCCCTAGGTCTCAAGATTTCTATTGTGAAGGATGTGGCTCACTTATGAAAGAAGTCCTCTTACCATTAACTTCAGGGAGTGCCTCAAGCCAGGCTGACCAAGAAGCCAAGGAACTTGCCAGGCAAATCAATTTCAAAGTAAAATAACTATTTGTTCTTCTTTTCTCTTGATTATTTTGGTGCGTGAGACAATACCTAGGGTGGTGGCTTAGTGCTGTCCAGCAGATAATACCAATCAAAGCAGCATGGATTAAAGGGGAAAACGGCCCCTGAAAGTCATTGTTCTGTCTCCTTTTCACAGAATCCAAACTTTGCCTTCTTTCATAGTTACCTTTGATTTAAAAATTGATACATCTAATGTGCTTGGTGAAATAGATCAGGTCCCACTCCCATAGCAGAATTTTAATTTTTCTTCATATTTCCCTTTTCTCTAAATTTATTCCAAATAATTCTCCAGTGCTCAGGAGCAAGCTGTAGCAGGTTTCAAGAAGGATAAGGAATCATACCCATTTCTCACTGTTATTGGAGTATTTTTCATGTATTTAATTTGATGCATCCTATTACAATTATAATACTGCTGATTGGGTTGGGTGCCAATCTATACAAAAAATAACTAATTACAATCCTGTAGTGAGACTAACTTGCAAAGCAGGATTTTAAAGTGTTGCTTTGGTTGCTTTTTTAAAAACAAATAAAACTTTGAGAAAAGTTAACATTTTTTAGTAGAATACCAGTGTGTCTTTAAGCATAGTAATAGCGATCATAAAATCCCTTGGTGACTTCAGAAGCAATATCTCCATTGTGTTTTAAATAATAAAAATAATGCAAACATGGCTATAGACCAGAACTTTATATGTGGCTGGAAATTCTGTTACCTTGTTTAAAAAAATCTTGCAGCACTCTGGGTGTAGAGCTGAAATCCTCCATATGATGTTTAGGGATGCAAGTGTGTGGTGCTTGCCAGGTTCTGTATTACATGTGTGTATGCATATTCTGCAGAGCCTCCATGTCCCAGATAGACCTTATGACATTTCTGAGAAAATAAAATAAAATTCCAGTTTTCTAGAAGAAAAAAGATAAGTGGGAATAATAGAGGGCTTTTTGTAGTATGAAGAAAGAGTGGGAAGGATAGTTTGCATTCTGGAAATAGGTGCATTATGGGGCATGTTGGCTCAACGGTTAAAGATGCTGAGCTTTGTCAGCTGGAAAGCTGACAGCCCGGGTTCAAGACCTGAGTGCTGGGCAATGGAGTAAGCTCCTGTTCCTTGCCCCAGCTACTTCCCACCTAGCAGTTCGAAAGCATGCAAATGTGAGTAATAAATAGGTACCATTTCTGTGGGAAGGTAACAGTGTTCCATGTATTTTTGGTACTTAGTCATACTAGCCACATGACCACAGAAAATGTCTTCAGACAATGCTGGCTCCCTTGACCAAGAAATGAAGATGAGCACCATGGTCTAGAGTCGGACACCACTGTACAGGGACACCTTTACCTTTACTTTCACTGGTTATATTTATAAGTGAATATGCTCCTTTCCGTCCCCAGCAGCTATTATACAAGAGAAAACACAGCAGGTTCTCAAAGTCAATAATGCTGCAAGCAATTCAGAGAGGTGAGGGTTACTGGAGTAATGTTTTCTTCCCATAAGAATGGAAAGCCATTCTGTGGACTGATCTGGCATTCAGTTGGAGTTCATCTCATTGCCACCTCCTAATATCTAGCATTGTTTATATTTTATGGATATGCTTTTTTTTCTCTCTTCAGGAATTTAATAAACTAAAAACAAAAAGGGACAACTTGATTTTCTTTCTGTGTCATATTTCAGTCAATCATTTATTCCAGAACTGCTTGCCTTGTTTAATAACATGTTCTCCTAAATATAACAAGGTGCCTAAGCAGAGATATGCCTCTTACAAAGTGTTCAATAATTTTGCAAGAAAAATGCATTACATAACATCTGTTCCCATAATTTATTAGAATTTCAGTGTCCCTTTAATGTAATAATTTATGGTGTTTTCTCATTTTGCTTAAGGCTGAAGGTAATTCATCTAGAAAATCTGTTACTGAACCTTTAGATATGTCAGAATTTAATCACCTTGGGAATTCCTCTGAACATCAACAAGAAATTACAACTCCAGCATTCCAGGATACCATCACCAGTGAAATGGTGGGTACTTTATAAATGAGGCACAATCTTGGAAAAGTCAAGTTAATACTGCTTAGGTGCAACTAGAAACCTATTTAAATACAGATAGTTCTCAAATTACAACAGTTCATTTAGTGACCCTTAATAGTTACAATGGTTCTGAAAAAAGTGACTTACGACCGTTTTTCACACTTATAACAGTTGCATCATCCCCAAAGTCACGTGATTGGATACTTGGTAACTGACTCATATTTATGACAGTTGCAGTGTCCTGGAGTCAAAAAGTGACCACCTGACAAGCAAATTAATGAGGAAGTGAGATTCACATAACAACTGTGTTACTAACTTGACAACTGCAGTGATTCACTTAACAACTGTGGCAAGAAAAGTCGTGAAAAGGGGTAAAATTCCCTTAACAACTGTCTCGCTTAATGACAGAAATTTTGGGTTCAGTTGTGGTTGTAAGTCTAAGACTACATGTTAGCATTTGATTAAAAGCAGCAGCATCCATGGGAGTGGCTCAATTATGTCGAAATGACAGGCATGACTGGACAGTCAAACTCTTGCCCCTTTTCAACATCTATTGCACACGTGTAAAAAGAGGCCTTCAGTTGCTCTGTTGCATCTACCATTTTGACATTATTGGCCCTCCCAATAGCCTTGATTAAAACCATTGAGGTTTTTTGCATGTCCCATGGTCTTTTCTGAATCTTATGGGCATCTAAAAGTAAAAGCCACTGAATTTATTGCAGCTTGCTTCTGAAGGTACTGTTTGTAAATATTTGCCTTCAGCTTCTTTGTCATCAGCTGTAGTTCCTCATTACTTTTTCTTCCAACTTCGCTATCACTTTCCACTTGTAATGTACTTATTTGTAATCAGGTAAGAAAGCTGTTTTCCTTTGAGCGACTTACCTTTTAGAATACAAGTAGTCCTCAACTTACGACCACAACTGAGCCCAAAATTTATGTTGCTAAGTGAGAAATGTGTTAAGTGAGTTTTGCTCCATTTTACTACTTTTCTTACCACATTTGTTAAGTGAACCACTGCAGTTTTTAATTTAGTAACATGATTGTTAAGTGAATCTGGCTTCCCCATTGACTTTGCTTGTCAGAAGGTCAGCAAAGGGGATCACATGACCCCAGGCCACTGCAACAGTTGTAAATATAAACCATTTGCCAAGCATCCGAATGTAAATCATAGGACTATGGGGATGCTGTGATGGTCATACGTGTGAAAAATGGTCATAAGTCACTTTTTCAGTGTTGTTGTAACTTCAAACGGTCACTAAGCGAACTGTTGTAAGCCGAGGACTACCTACCTGTATACCTAGAGAAATGTTTTTGTCAGCACAGTAAGGACTTGTTCATAGACCCAACTTCTTGTCAGCCCAAATCTTTAAGGATATACAATACATAAGAAATGCGAATTTTGCTTTGCTGTTTAATAATTTTCGGCATTTATTAAACATGCTCCCCGTTTCTTTACAAACACTTTAGTAAATGTAACTGCATGAAGGAAGATTAGTTTTATCCATTTTAAATTATTGTGTTTTTTTTAAATTATGACATATTGTGTTTTTTTTAATTATGACATATTAATATAACCAAGGAGAGCTGGTTATATAATCTTTCCACTTTGAAAGTAACTGAGACTTGCTGTTGATCCAGGACAGCTGCTGCTATGACTGTAGATGCAATCTAAATTCACTGATAAATTGTAGACAAATCCCAGTTAAGCTGTATGAGTGGATGTATGGGTTTTTAGAGTTGATGGGCTACAGATTGGTTAAAAAAAATCATGTCAAATCACATAAAAGCATCTGTTCCTGGGTACAGAGTATTTTTCAGCGTTTTAAACGATGTAGACATGCTAATATTATATAGATTTTCCCAATGACGTTTTCTTGACACGCAATGGCAATTTCATGGCATTTGACTTTATTTTTCCTCCATCACTTCTGAATGTGTGGTTTGATATGTGTCACTCTTTTACTTTCTTTTTGCAAACTGACCCATAATAATCAGAAATAATCACCTCATTTTATGTTGGGGGAAAAAAGTAAACAGAATGCTATTACCTTGTTTTAAGTGACATTATTTATTGCTATTACCTTTTTGCCAGACTTTTCAGAGTAAGCACCCTCCATAAATAAAAATCTAAGTTTGTTAGTTACATATGATTAATCCTCCGTTATTCAAAGTATATTAATATTTTAAATGTTGATCTCTTTCTCAACTCTCTCTCTCCCTCTCTCTCC
>JANHZT010001516.1:262911-275472 GCA_032468215.1 Stegonotus admiraltiensis | reverse complement strand
ATGGCCTTCCCCACCCTCCCTGGAGGCCCTCCGGAGGCCTGAAATGGCCTGTTTGCTGACTTCCAGTGGGCCCAGAACACCCGAAAATCAGCTGGCCGGTGCGCTCATGTGTGCCAGAGCTGAGCCCACCGATATGGCTCCGCGTGCCACCTGTGGCACCCATGCCATAGGTTCGCCATCACGGCTATAGGAAATGTGATTTCTGTGATGACATCTTCCAATGCACATCCTATGTGGTGACTGAGAAGTTGTAATGTTAAGTCCCATTGGAAAGTCAAATCCTCCAACTGGGAAACACAAATTCTAATGAGTCCAAAGAAAAGATGGCTGCAGTATAATAGGGAGAAGAACTTTCCATGTGTTCCAACCCATTAATTCTCAGTAGCCTCCATGAGATGAATGGTACTCTGGGACAGATTGCGTCTGTTGGTAACATGTACTTCTTAAATATACCAGCTTAGTCTCTGAAACTGGAGCATTGCAGTGATACAATTTCATAAGAAGAGACGGGTAATGGTGTAGCTTTTATTGTGAACCAGACTTGTGCTCTAAAGTACAAATATTTTAAACAAGTAATTGAGAAATGAAGTTTTTGTGATGGTTATCACATTTTTGTTTTGAGAGAAAGGATTTTCCCCCAAAGAAAAACAAGTATATGGGAGAGTAGCTATAAGCAGAGTTGTAGGAACTCAATAAAAATCTAACAATAACTTTTGAATATATCTATATAACAATAACTTAGAATATATCTGGAACAGGGGTGGGTTCTACTTAACTTTACTACCGGTTTGCAATGGGACCATACGCGCTCGCTTCGCTTGTGCATGCGCATGCACAGAAGCTTCCTGATGACATCCAGGTCAGTGGGCGGAGCCTCCTGCAGGTTTTACTACCGGTTCTTGTGAACCAGTCGGAACCAGGGGCAACCCTCCACTGGTCTGGAAGTTAGAAACTATCCAGCCCAAAAGTGTTTCAATCCAGAAAAGTCAGCCTGGGGTCTTCTGGTTCCATGTCAAAATGTCTTGTTCAAATTAAACCCCCACCAACACTGATTTGTATCAGCTGAATTTAAATGTGCATTTTATATTACATGGGGGGGGGGGGGAAATAAGAGTAATTTAGGTATGAAACCTGCAATTTCAAGTTTATTCCACAAGGGGGAAATAAATCCACACACGTTTTTTCCTTTCCGTCTTTAAACTTCTTGTTTGTTACAGTGCTCCCAGCAGAAATCAATCTTCCAGCAAGACTCAAGATGACTTGTAAAAGGTTATTCAGACCTCTGCAGCTGATTTTTTTAGCTTTAAAAAGGCTACTTCACTCGAAGATTTTTCAGCTATTATTGAAAGTAATTTCTCCCACCTCTGTGCAAGCACTGGCAGTTGTGGCTTAGCATATTGTGTGTTCCTAGCCACCATGGTTTAGAGATGCTGTTAAAAGCAAGACACCTCTAATATGGCAGCAAAGAGTTAGTGTTTTCTGTCTCTTTCCTGCCATCTAGTGCTGCATCCAGATGTTTACAGTCAAGATATACTAATCCTCTTAACTGTAGGTAGTCCTCAGGTTACGACCACAATTGAGCCCCAAATTTACCTTGCTAAGTGAAATATTTGTTAAGTGAGTTGGCCCCATTTTATGATACTTTTTGCCACAGTTGTTAAATGAATCATTGCATTTGTTAAGTTAGTAACACGGTTGTTAAGTGAATCTGGATTCCCCACTGACTTTGCTTCTCAGAAGGTCACAAAAAGGGATCACATGACCCCAGGACACTGCAACGGTCATAAATATTGCCAAGCATCTCAATTTTGATCATATGACCATGGGAAACTGCAATGGTCGCAAGTGTGAAAAATCGTCATAAGTCACTTTCTTCAGTGCCGTTGTAACTGAACAATCACTAAATGAACTGTTGTAAGTCAAGGACTACCTGTATTGCATAGTTCAGCTAGTAATGGCTTCTGATCATAAAGCAACCAAGGATACTGTATTAAACCCACCAAATCTGCTAACCCTTCAATGGTTTCCAATGACACATTTCTGGATAGGTAAATACACTACTCAAGATGTACAAATTTTAATTAATCCATTTTGCTTTACTTCCTGGAATGACAGCAATTCCCAGACTGGATGGCAATGAACTGGAAACGAAGTGATCAGGAGATCTCTCTAATGCCTTATTGAACCTGTAAAAAGGACATCTTGCTTCTAACAGTACCAAGCGACTTGTACACCAAGTTCTTCTTTTCTCTGATTCTTCTTGAAACACCCATGTGATCATGCAATCTCACAGAAATCCACACTGGGTTAACATCATCTTAAACCTGGATTTAAAACCCCCAATTTATTAAAGCCTAAAGATTTGTTGACACATAATATTGAGCCATAATGATAGGATCAGCTGACACAGAAACAAGAAAACCACATTATGAATTAGCAACCCTTTTACTTTTCTCATTGAACTAACCAACATTCAATGACAATCGTTTTCATAGCAAACATTTCAGGGCGCCAACTTGGCTAATAGTGTCTGTCTCTAGAGCTCTTACTCAAAACAAATGACCAGGCTGAAATTACTGCACTTGGATACATTAAGCAGAGTTCTAGTTCTCCAGAGATGCTGGGAAAGATGGAAGAAAATGATTAGCAACAAGATGGTTGGACTTGAATACAATGGGCGCATCTAAAGGACCTGGTTGAGAAGAGATCATCCTGGTCAAAATGTTATCTGTGTGGTAGATAAGAATTAACCCCATCTTGATAGCACATAATGAGTCAGTCAGTTTCCAGATGGCCCTTTGGCCTGGGTGTCCTGCTTACAGAGCCTCAAATTAAGGCCCTTGCTGTTTATTTTTTTAATTAAAATTTCAAATTATATTTCATTTGGTTTTATATTCTTGGTATTTCTATTTTTTATTATTGGTAGGTATCACAAAAACCTGAAAGCACTTTCAGCCTTTCATCACTTACCACTCTAAAATTTAGCATGAACTAACAGCCCAGAAGTTTCATAGCAAGAAAGGGGCTTTACTTTCTCTCAGCCCAACCCACCTCACAGGGTTGTTGTGGGAAAAATAGGAGGAGGAAGAAGCATTAGGCATGTTCGCTGCCTTGAGTTGTTTATAAAATAATAAAGGTGAAATAACTTTTTAAAATTGCTCATTCAGAAACCTTTCCCAAAAACTCAGGCTTGACAGCACTTAGCTAGGGATGACCAAAGGGTATGGTTAAAAAAAAAGTCAAGATGACAGCCACAGTGGTACAATCAAACCTCATAAAAATATCTGACACAAGTGACTCTGGAGCTTTGATCACCTTATTATGGCCATTATCTTAACTTTTATTTAACCATAGCCTGCAAACACCGCTGATTTAGACTGTACTTACCACATCATTTAAGGGACGCGGTGGCTCAGTGGTTAAGAAAGCCTTGTCGATCGAAAGGTCGGCAGTTAGGTTTGAATCCCTAGTGCCGCGTAACGGGGTGAGCTCCCGTTACTTTTCCCAGCTTCCGTCAACCTAGCAGTTTGAAAGCGCGTAAAAAATGCAAGTAGAAAAATAGGGACCACCTTTGGTGGGAAGGTAACAGCATTCCGTGCGCCTTTGGCATTTAGTCATGCCAGCCACATGACCACGGAGACTTCTTCGGACAGTGCTGGCTCTTCGGCTGTGAAACGGAGATGAGCACCGCCCCCTAAAGTCAGGGACGACTAGCACATATGTGCGAGGGGAACCTTTACCTTTTACCACATCATAGAAATGTTCATTTATTGCTATGAATAAGAATATACTTGCTCATTCGAAACATTTATTCAACTGTACCATGGGTATTCGGTGTAATCACATCTACCTATGAGGTTCTAACAGAGATGTTGAAATAAGAGGAAGACAAAAAGAAAGTTTAGGATTACTTTGGACTTATGAAGAGCCAAAATGATGGAGGCACAGGAGAAAGTGAAGAGCATTTGAGAAGGTGCAGACATGTGTCTTTCTGCTGCGTTTCCTGCTTAAATAAAAAGATGACAAATGAAACATAAATGGTCTGAATAAGAGACTTAGGTGAGGGAAATGATGCAAATTAAATCTAGCCTTTCAGTTTGGAGGTCATTCTTTTACACAAAATAGATTTGAGCATCATCCAGGGTCATTAGCTCACTTTAGCCGGTGGCCAATCTGGAGGCACAGCATTGGAGTTGGCTGCATCTTGGCTGCACTCTAGCGTATCCCCTTTTTCCTTAGACAGCATTACATCCATTTAGGGATTTACATAGACTTAACGTACATGATGAGCTGTATCCTGCCTCTCTCTTACTTTATCTCTGGCTTAGGGAAGCCAAGGTCCTGGACATTCTGGATCTTAATTTTAGTCAGATATGTGAAGGCAATGAGAAGCTTTCTTCTGTCTTCTTTTAAATCCTTAAGGCATCCAAGCTGTGACAGGCTGGCAGACTGATCACATTGCAGTATTTTTCTTGTGATCCCGAGGAGAAACCAAGGCATTCTCACCTATTGAAGAGGACATCCAAGTTTACACCAGCAATTTGCTTAGAGTGCTTTCTTATTTTGTTTTAGATGTTTAGTTTTCTATCATTAGCCACTTCCTCAGTTTGCAGCTTTAATTTGACTTCTTTCATTTTAGAAAAAAATACCACATAAGGTATCATCATTTTAAAAAAATATATAGTTGTATTTGTGCAAATAAAACATTTCCACATATGGTAGGTCTAGGAAAAACAGACTAAATAGAGAATAGGAGAAAAGAAGTGCTGTAGGTGTGGGAAATCTTATTTCTGAAATATAAAGAACACTGAAAGAAAGTACCTGTGGATGTTGAATGGCTTTTTGTATATGTGTGTGTGTGTCTGTGTGTTTCCTCAGAAAACTTTGGCAGAGTAAAGATGATACTCAGAGATGATTCACAACCTGGTCAGTGTCTCTTCACACTTCCACCATCAGGCAGAAGACATCGAAGCATAGCCAGCCAAATAGGTTTAAAAATAGTTTCTATCCTTGGGCTGTCAGACTCTTAAACACAACCACAATCACTCCAAGCACACGTGGAAACGTATGACTAGTTTTTCTTTTTCTTTCTTTTTCTTTTTTCCCCACCTAATTACTTGCATAGGAATTATTCTTTATGTTTTTTGTATTTTTTGTCATGGATTGCACCAGTGAGGCTAAAACCAATTTCGTTGTATTTGAATGTAATTGAGATTTGAAAGGACACAGAAGTTCCACAAGGGGTAGAAACAGGTGGGTTGAGGTGTGAGAGAGTGATTAGTCCAAAGTCACCCAATTGACTTTCATGCCTAAAGAAGGACTAGAACCCACCGTCTCCTGGTGGTGGAAATACTTTACAAAGCAGAAATGTAGTAGAAATATAATGATATAATCCAGTCTAGTTCAATAGTAGTGGACTTTCGTCAAGGGATTGCGTAGCAGCTGTCTAAATGAAGTCGGAGACACCTAAACGAAACCTGTAGTTTTATATAAATAGATATATTTTACATTTATATTCATAGCAGACAAGATATTCAGCAACACAAGAACATCATCAGGTAAGTCAAACAGCATACAGAGCACACAGAAGAAAATGGTGGAGGAAAAGGGAAACTCCCCCTTTACACCCACAGTAAGTATAGATAGTAAGTACTGTCCCACTATAGTAAGATGAAAGAGATGAGGAAAGTAAAAGAACAATAGAAAGACTCCAAATATCAAGCCATTTGGACTTTAGAGACCAAAAATGGCTATTGAGAGGTCAATGAGTTCTTTAAGAATGGAGTGTTAAGCCTATCAATTGCTGTGTTTTATAATTCTAGCACAGCTAATCTCAGGGCTGTCATCAGACTGTGATATCAGTGGACAAATGCCCACGGTGCCATTCCCTGTAGGGGTCTATTAACAAATAGCAAACCTCACTTGGCCATGTTGATTTCCTCCTTCTAAGTCACTGACTAATCATGAGCTTTGAATAAACAGGTCAGTTCTGAGAAGAAACTTGACTCTTTGCCTGACTGGGTTCAAAAGAGCAGTGATGCAAATGAAGGGGGTGCACTCAGGGATGGGGCCCACTGAAAGCAGCAAGCTACAACAACAGCTTACTAATGTCCCCCCTCTGGGAAGGAGATGGCATTCGGCCTTCACATAGCTTTAATGTTTTCATAGGATGTATTTGAACACCCCTGCAGGCCTCTAAGCAGCTTTAGCACAAAACTAATAACAGGATACCCAGAAACAAGTGTTAAGTGCCACCAGAAAACAGAGCTGGGGGATCAAACATTTCTCACCGCCTAGATGCCAAGCTACAAGGATGAGGCACTGACCTAGGATAGAACTCAAAACGACTGTTTGTTAAAATTAGTGCTGGTATTTAAAGGCATCTCAACAGGTGCCCCTGTTGCCATTGGATCCTCTCTTGCTGGATAAAGAGCTCTGCCAAATCCTTTTGTACAATGCTGACTCTCCTGGGGGACACGTTTAAAAGCCATTTCCTAAAATACCTTAAATGCTTCATTTTAGACCAATTGTTAACATCCCTTTTCAAGCAAAAGAATTCTTATCTGCAGATTCAGGAATTCTGCATGGTTTGAAAATCCCTGCCACTGACGTAGGAGGATTTATAGATTTAGTGCAAATTGCTTTCTCCACTGTCCAGATTAAACATTGTGGGATGCCTTTTTTCCCTCCTACCAGTAAACATCCTTCCAATAACGAACAGACGGATCATGTTTTAAAAAGATAAAACGAACCTTCATTTTGCTTTTTTATTCTTTTGTTTATTTTGTGGAATAATTCTGGATGCAAGAACAACAGCTATCATGTTGACGATTTATAAAATGCAATCAAGCGTCTTCTTGCTATTTTGTGGATGGGTTTTATTTGAAGAATGCAAAGCTAATGGAAAAGAAATCCATGAAGTCTATAAAAAGGGCAGGTGAGTGAAACTCCAAAGATGAAAAGTGATGCAGTTTTCAAGAGAATATACAGCCCAGATTTAAGACACCCAAACATCCATCTCTCGTTTGTACTAAAACTATTGTAAAAGTATGTCTCTTTTTGATGTGATGAGTTTATAATCAACACACTAAATAAATATAAATCAGTTTAATTTCACATGAACATTATGAGGAAGGAAATCAGGAGAGATTATTGATAGCAACCGATCAACCATTTCATTTGATGCAATTAGAATAATTAGACTAAATGAGAAACTAACGCACCTTCTTTTCTCTTAGTTTAATATTTTGAATATATTTTTCAATCCATTCACATTTGCACCAAGTGAAAATGTCTCTTGTGTCAAACATCCATGATACGTTTCTTCCAGACATCTTATACATTTTATTTTCTGTGTATAAATTCATTACAATTATTTAACATTTTCATTATCATAGAATATATTAAAATTATTACATAATTTGAATTGTAAAAGACTTGAACAAATTACTTTTATATTCCTGATCTAGATTTGCTTCTTTTTCTACCAGGGACATAAAGTTTCCTTGAGTTTTTAATGTCAATATGCTGTTGTTGAGGATCTTAGTAAAAACTAAGGGTTTCCATTTTGCATGAGTTCAGTATGTAAAATTTATGCTTCTATACATTGGTTTATAATATTAACACTTTGAACAAAAACTATAATCTAAGAAATATAGTAAATAGGGTTGTGTTAATTAGAAGGCAAACTCTATGAACTCTGTGGAACTATAGAATTTGTACCATCTTTATGTGCTGTAAGGTGTCCATTATACTTGGAAATTATTTTAATTAAAAAGACATTTATTGTGAATTACCCAATGTAGTATTTTTCTTCCAAATGATTTAGGTAGATCAAAATTTTCTTAGTGCAATGAGGTTTAGTGTAGTGAATGTATTAGCATTAATTGCTTGAATTTTTAGATAAGTTAATTTCAGGAAGTTTCAGAAAAATAACCCCCTTTCCCCTTCCTGTCCTCTCAGAATTTTGCATCCAACACAGTCTCCCTGAAGAATTCTAGTTAAAGGGAACAAGGAATAAGCTACCTGCCATGTAAAAAAGCACCAAGTTGTTGAATTCCTGATTTTTTTATTTGTCTGAGTCAATTCAAAATTCAAAATAGGAATCAGTAGAGGGTTTCCTCCTCAACTTGAAGAAACATTATTTTATGAAGTGGAATTCAACATGAAATGCTATTTTAAAGAAATATACCCTCCAACTCCTGTCTTTGGAAACTAATCACATTGTCCTAAAACAGACTCTTCCAACTTAATATATCTCCAAGTGTATTATACTAAAAAACAACAACCAAGTGCTGGCTAGGAATTCTGTGAAGTGTCATCTGCCATATCTTGGAGATGCCAGGTTGGGACACATCTGTCTGGAGAGTACTGCCTGCCAAATCAAGTTCTTAAAAGCAAAATTAAACTGAAGAGGGCTGTAAAGAAGCTGGCAAAATAAGTCCTTTGAGGTCTTTATCCCTTAATTTTTAAGCTGTTCGTGAAAGCGCTCATGGAAATAGCAAGGCCAATTTAAGGGGACTGCAGTGTATGTAGCTATAGGCTGAGGAGCAGCAGGTTGAAGCAAGCTATAGGTGCCTGAAGGTACAGATATGCCTTCCTGTATCTGTCCATCATTATGTACCTGAGAGCAGAAAGTTTACCTGAGGCCAATGAGATTTTCAAGCAGGCCACCCTATCTATTAGCTAACGCAGCTCCATATTAGGCAAGATATTTATCAATCTAAGAAGGTTTTCAGGGAACCAAGTCTTCTTACAGAATAATATTGCTCTATGTTGGCCAATGAGGCTATTCTCCTAAGATGGATTTTGTACTGTGGTGACTTGTGTAACCTATGTTTCTTTAAGACACACGTTCAGTTTTAGTTCAGATACTGTGAATATTCCAGTTTAAATATTTCAGCATCTCAATTTGCAGGAATTCTTGTGTAATATTAATCTAGGTTTGGGAGGGGAGGGGTTCCAAACTCCGTATTACATTGGGCCTCCAAATTCTTTAAACCAGCCCTGGCAATGGTTTAACAGATGCCTTAATTGTCAGCATTGTTTTATCATGGGAATTTATTTTTATTTATTTATTTAAAACTGCACACCCTGCAAAGATGAAGCTCTCAGAGGTGTAGAAATGCCAATAGTCTGCTGGCTGAAAACCAGGGTCAGAAAGTAGCCATCAACTTAATCTCCAGAAGATTCACCTCTAAGAATGGACAAATCATCACAGGATGTTTGGATTGGCCCATGCTATGGAAACATAGTGTTCTGGAACAGATGGCCTTGTGTGCTCAGCTTATTTTCTCATATGTGCTTTCATAGCATCACCCAATCAGTGATCCTGTATCAGTGTTTCTCAACCTTGGCAACTTAAAGGCATCTGGACTTCAACTCCCAGAATTCTCCAGCCAGCCAAGCTAAGGAGTTAAAAGTTCTCAGGTGTTAAAGTTGCCAAGGTTGAGAAACACTATCGTAAATCATTAATGCAGAGTAGTTTTATACTGACTCTGATGGTCAGAGTATAGTATACTAATGTATAAATGGCGTCTGGACTCAGGAAGCAGAGATTTTTTTCTATATTTTAGGTCCCTAATCCTCTGAGATCCTAAGCTTCCATTGGTCAATGCCTGTTCAGAATCATTGCGAGATTGCTTCCTTCCCAAGACTGGATCTCTGACCATATGGCCAGTGACTCATTTCAGTCATTGACACAAATACATTTAAGCCAGGGGTGGATCCTTCAGCTATGCCTCTAAAGCAGTGGTTCTCAACCTTCCTAATGCTGCGACCCTTTAATACAGTTCCTCATGTTGTGGTGACCCCCAACAATAAAATTATTCCTAAAGCCATTGAAAATATGTGTTTTCTGATGGTCTTAGGCAACCCCTGTGAAAGGGTCATTCGACCCCCAAAGGGGTCCCAACCCACAGGTTGAGAACCACTGCTCTAAAGTTTTCTTCTGTAGTCATTCTGCACAGGATGCCTGAATGGCTGTTTGCCTCTTAGCACTGTTTATAAAGTGCTAAGAGGGAGAAGGGGAGAAAGAAAATTAAAAGGGAGCAAAAGGTATGGAGAAGATGAACGTAGTTTAGAATATGGAGGCAAAGAGCCTTACCTGTCTCAGCTAATCTTTTCTTTCTGATTTATAATCTTACTTTCTTACTGGTGCAGAACATTCTTTCAACCTGCATTGTCCAAGCTGCATTTGAAAAGAGGATTCACATGTAATTGGACTTTATTGGAATGGCCTACTGTCACTGAATAGCTTATCTTTTGTCCTTAAGACCACTTTCATACTAAGACTTAATGAGATTTTGTATCAGCTGTAAGGCAGGATATACATAAATGTATTTCTCCTCATCATCTTCTGAGGTATGGGTAAGCTTGCAAGATCTGAATCCGCTCTTGAAAACAGTAAGCACATCAGAAAGCTTAGTCATAATTTACCCTTTTCAGTCAAAACTATGAGCTAACTTTAGTGCAAACCATGAATTAAGCCATGGTTTAAGATTGGTTGAGAATCTCGTTCCCCCATGCTGGGAACCATGTTTTCCAAACTGAATGAAACTGGAAATTATAGTTAATTTTAGGTTCCTTATTAAGCCAAGATCTTAGAGCAACATATTGTTGACCTTCTTGTGAGTTCTGAAGTTAAGAAAGATCAGCCTGATTAATACCTGGAATGGAGGCCAATTAAGGTATTTCTGGATGATAGACTAGATTAGGAAAGTAGGGAAAAATCCAAGAAGGCAATGGCAAAACGTTTTTATTTTGTTACCCAGAAAAACTCATGAATATATCAGTACTTTCATGTTTTATTTTCAATAGGTGGAAATTATTGTCCCAGCAGGCATTCATAAATTACATAACATAAATTTTATCTTCAACTGGCATTCTAAAAAACCTAAAACTGTGGGGTCCTTGGTGCTCTCTGAGCTTGGATATTTTCTTGCAAATGTTTCATTACCCAAACTAGATAACAGCATGGTATATATCAGTGGTAGCAAGTAGTGATCTTTTATATTCAAACAAGCTAATAGTAAACAGCCCAACCAAACAACTTCCAAAACCACTCCCACCAACACCAACAGGGCAAGTCACTAGAATATAAAATGAGAGCAAACCCCACTCCCAGTAGCACTGATCACAATATCTAGTTCGGGTGATAAAAAGTCTGCAAGAAAACAACCAAGCTGAGAGAACAACAGACTACTCGTTTCAACCCTGAGCTACAAATATTCCTTATGGGGTATAAACATGTACTGTATATACCCCATGTAAGCAGATTCAGGCATTTAGCATAACCAACATAATTTTTAGCCTACATTTTCTAGCAGAGCTTCTCAAATTCCTAGTCAGAATCAGAGCTACTTTCGATTGGATAATTTTGTTATGGGAAATCTGCAAGTGAGCCTGTTATAAAAGTGAGTTAAGAGCTTGACACAAGAGCTGCTGAAAGAAGAACTGAAGGACTGAAGTTTGTTTCCTTGTTCCATATGTGCAGGGTGACCAAGTTTGCCAAAGAGAGGGAATTGAGGGACAGGATGGGATACTGAGGGGTGGGTGGAAGGGGAAGAACAGAGTTTCCTGCTGCCACAAAGCAGATACCCTTCTTTCCTCTGCTGCCATGGGAATCCTACTATGACCCAGATTTCATCTATTTATATCTCTCCCATTTTATTATCTGTTTTCATCCTCCCCTTCACATCCAGCTGTCATTTCTACTAAACTACTATTGTCTAAGCCCTTTGGTTTTCATACAATGAGCTCAATAATCTATCATAAGCAATGGAAGAATGAATATCTACGATCTTTTCCTTCTTGCTGCCTTGTTATTCTCTTCCTCCTCCAAACATCCTTGGCATTTTGCAGCTACCAATTCCTTTTCCTCTTGAAATGGCCCTTGCTATGGGATGTAGAGAATGAAGTTTTTCTTAGGTCTTTACCCCTTGAGGGATGTGTTGAAGGCCACCCTCCAAAGTAAAAACAGGGAATCAAAATGAATGGGGCTGGCACTAAAATAAAATATTATTTGCTGTTTTAAAACCAATGCAGTGGATTTGATGTGAAAAACCAAATATTGCTGACTTGATAATGAAACATGGGATATGCAGTCCAGAGATGAAGAAGATTTGTATCTTCTCTTCCATTATTGAGCAGAGGAGTATGAAAAGGGGATCCAATTTTCACTAAATCTCTGCCACTGTGCAGCTGGCATTTTCTGCAGATTCTCTCAATTTCCCACATAGATTTTTAGAGGATCCAAGAAGTGGATCCTCAAAAGTCACCTCCATCTTCTACTAGCAAGAGTAGAATCTTTGCTATACCAGCTGAGCCATCTAATCCAGATTAATAGTGAACCATCAATGGAAAACTAGGAAAGTTCAAAGTACAGTATGGGAATTGATATCACAAGTGAGATAGATAGATAGATAGACAGACAGACAGACAGACAGACAGACAGACAGACAGACATAGACAGACACACATAGACAGACAAAGATAGATAGATAGATAGATAGAGAGAGAGAGAGAGAGAGAGAGAGAGAGAGAGAGAGAGAGAGAGAGAGA
>JANHZT010001516.1:251792-262811 GCA_032468215.1 Stegonotus admiraltiensis | reverse complement strand
TTGAGCCTGGTGAGATTTGAACTTGCAGTAATTGCAGGCAGCTGGTAGCTAAGTGCTACTTAACAGCACTTTAGTCCTCTGCGCTTACCATGGGGGTAAGCAGAGTTAAGCAGAGTATCATTATTATTACTCTGCAAAATACACATTGAGTCTGAGTGGTGGGAACCACCTCTGAGTTTATGTCCTCTACTGTCTAAAAATATGTATGCTTTCTACATTTTTAGGTGATTGGTGAGCAACAACAGGAAAGATGTAGATCTAGATCAAGGCCATCTTGAAGTAGGCTTTCAGGTCCATATAACAAGAGGAACAATCCAGTCCCAAAATGGATCCTTGATTCACAAACAAGATATTACAAATGCTCCTTTATACCTAGGACAGTGATGGCGAATCACGGAAACATCGTGCATGCACACTCATGTACTGCCAAGTCTCTCCCTGCTTGGGCTTAGATTACACTGGGGTTGATTCATCAACTCTGCTTTGTCTCTTGACTTGACATATTGATTAAGTTTTTTATGGAAGTTTCTAAAAATTGTGTTGCTGTTGTTGTTCTTTTTGGTTTTATAGCCAGCCACAAAGACAGAGAAGAGAAACACATGGAGCAACACACAAGCAAGGCAGGTAAGCAACTAAAATTGAAGTGATAAACTGAAAATGGAAAATGGAAATTCTTATAGCTTCTTTCCTTTCTTATCCCCATATATAAAAAAGAAACTAGTAGAATGGTTTTGCTACTTTAAATTCTGGATTTGACTGTTTGATTGGAGGAAATGAGATTTTTTTTTTGAGGTGACAATACGAGATGTATTATTTACTACTTTCAAAACTTGGTAAATTATATTCCTGCAGCATCTGATGGGAGAGTTCCATTTCATTCTTCCTCTAAGAGCTAGTCTGCCATTCTCAAATAAGATATCTACAGACCAAGGGTCTGTGTCCTTACAGTTGTTTATTTATTTGTTCAATTTGTATGCTGCCTTTCTCTAAAGACTCAAGGCAGCTTGTTGTGAGTCGTTGTTCTCCAACTCACATTAGTTGTTAACATCTGGAGGTTCCCAGTTTTCTAACCCTTTCATGGATCATCTATTTTCCTTGTTAGAATAAAAATTAAAAATATGGATTGATTTCACAGCTGTGCTAATTCAGGAGATGGGGAACTAACATATTGGGAAGCTCCTTAGGCCAAGGACTGTAAGGCTTAAGATAAAGAAGGATCTTGACAGACTTGAACATTGGGCGCTATTCAACAAAATGAAATTCAATGGTGAAAAAAGTAAGGTTCTACAGTTAGGCAAGAAAAACAAAATGCACAGGTACAGTATATGTGGTACCTTGCTCAATAGTGGTGACCAGTGGTGGGTTGCTCCCGGTTCGGACCGGTTCTATAGAACTGGTAGTAAAACCGGTGGGAGGCTCTGCCCATTGACCCCAACGTCATCAGGAAGCTTCTGCGCATGTACAGAAGCATGCACGTGTGAGCGAAGCAAGTGCGTGCATGCGCAGAGCCCTGTTGCAAACTGGTAGTAAAGATAAGTAGAACCTACCCCGGTGGTGACTGTGAGAGGGATCTTGGAGTCCTAGTGGACAATCACTTAAATATGAGCCAGCAGTGTGCTGTAGCTGCCAAAAAAGCCAATACAGTTCTAGGCTGCATAAACAAAGGGATAGAATTAAGATCACATGAAGTGTTAATACCACTTTATAATGCCTTGGAAAGGCCATACTTGGAATACTGCATCCAGTTTTGGTCGCCATGATGTAAAAAAGACTTCAAGACTCTAGAACGAGTGCAGAGAAGAGCAACAAAGATGATTATGGGTCTTGAGAATAAAACATATAAAGAACGGTTGCTGGAACTGGGTATGTCTAGTTTGGTGAAAAGAAGGACTGGGGTGACATGATAGCAATGTTCTGATATCTCAGGGGTTGCCACAAAGAGGGAGTCAAACTATTTTCCAAAGCACCTGAGGCAGGACAAGAAGCAATGGGTGGAAACTAATGAAGGAGAGAAGCAATTTAGAACTACAGAGAAATTTCCTGACAGAACAATTAATCCGTGGAACAACTTGCCTCCAGAAGTTGTAAATGCTCCAACACTGGAAGTTTTTAAGAAGAGATTAGATAATCATTTGTCTGAAGTGGTGAAGGGTTTCCTGCCTAAACTGGGGGTTGGACTAGAAGATCTCCAAGGTGCCTTCCAACTCTGTTACTCTATTCTATTCTATTCTATTCTATTCTGTTCTGTTCTGTTCTGTTCCGTTCTGTTCCGTTCCGTTCCGTTCCGTTCCGTTCTGTTCCATTACGTTATGTTACATTACGTTACGTTACGTTACGTTACGTTCAGTGGTGGGATTCAAGTAATTTAACAACCGGTTCTCTGCCCTAGTGATTTCTTCCAACAACCAGTTTGCCAAACTGCTCAGAAAGTTAACAACCGGTTCTCCCGAAGTGGTGCGAAGTGGCTGAATCCCACCACTGGTTACGTTCCATTCCACTATGCAAGGAAATTCTTGTTTCTTCTTTTGTTGTATTCAACATATAGTGGTCTAGAATATGAATATTATATACACACAGACAGAAGTTCTAATAAATGAATAGAGTTCAATGGATGGACTCACACCTCTTTTCAAGCTATTCTCTAAAAGTGAAGAATGGGTGGAAGAACTGCTGGTCAGTTGGTTGCCCTTACAAAGAATATGTAGTACAACACCAACTAAGTTCTGGAAGGCCTTCCTTCTTATTTTGTTGGGGATATTTACATATAGCAAAGCAATCTGAACCTATAAAGGCCCCCTCTATTTAGATATTTTTCAGGCTAGGGAATAGTGGACCTTCAGTTATTTTGAACTATGACTCCCAACAATTCTTTCCATGACGACTGTAACAGAAGGGAGTTGCAATTCAGGAATTCCTGGGCAGTAACAGTCTTTATTAAAGGACTAATTTGCACATGCATGTACTTGGTTTGACTGCTTCACATTACAGCTCTGCTTAGAAAGCAATAGAATTTATGGATTATTGGGTTTGAAGCAGCAAGGGATAGAATTATTTCTGCTAGGCCTCCTCTCCAATCTCCTACGCCCTTTGCAGAATTTGTTGCATCAGTCTAGAATCCAACCTGCTCTTCCACTAACAGAACTACTTCTACAGTCAGGCTGAGAAAGGGGCAATGTTGAGAACCCTTAGAAGATATATTGCAAGGGTGTGAGAGAGGTTTCCAAGAGAAGGAAACAACCACTTTCTTTGTCTATGGAGATTCTCAGTCATCCAGATGATGGTGATGAAAAAGGTGCTTTTTCAAGAGGCAACTGAAATCTCTTGTTTTTCTTTGAAGATGTTTCGTTTCTCATCCAAGAAGCTTCTTCAGCTCTGACTGGATGATGGAATATAAACCCTTCCATTCCCCACCATCCAGTCAGATCTGAAGAAGTTTCTTGGATGGGAAGTGAAACATCTTCAAAGAACAACAAGAGAGTCCAGTTGGCTCTTGAAAAAATGCACCTTTTTTTCTTTATTTAAGTGTGCAGCCTGTTCTTCTACCGAGTACCCTTGTGCATTGCCAAATTAGAGAAAACAAAACAGGAACAGAGATTTGAACAAGATTTGCATATGGTGCAACATGGTAAAAAATTACTATGGTTTAAATAGCATTCCATATCTCCATCTCAAATATGATTGTAACCAGAGTACCTGTTCAGGTACTTCAGATGACACTATGGATGAGCAATTTCACGACAATTGTTATCTTCTAAGTCAAACTCACGGCCCATGGGCCAGATGTGTCACGCGCTGCCCACGCCCATTGCCCAGTTTAGCGAAGGGAGGGAAAGTTGCAATAAGTCACATGACATTGCCATGACGATGCAGGTTTGACACCCCTGTTCTAAGTACTTAGAGTGCCCTCAGATACTTGGCTTTTGTAGTACTTGGCTACTATACTCCCAGCTCTATTGAGTTCATAAAGCATTCAAATCCTTTTCTTTTTTTTTGGGACTGCAGCTAAATTTTATATTATGCATAGTTCTTTAATAGTTCCCCTTAATCAAATTGTTGCAAAATTACTTTAGAAATTCTTTACAAGTGTCACTGTAATATTATTTGTTCCTGTCTCTCCAGTGCTATTGTTTGGTCTACCATTTACCATGTTATCATTTTTATCAGTTACCAACATGTGGCTCCCACATATTCAAGAATTATTTGATACACCCAGTCTTTTCAGTGAACTTGGGGACTCTATCATAGAATCTGGAGAAAATCCTCATTTTTGAATATTTATGGATATTGTTCATCAGCATAAATATGAAAAACGTATTCCTATCCCTCTGATATGTGCTGATTCCTTGGGGGTCCAACTCCCAAACTAAGAAATAATTTGTTGCATTGTATTTGTTGTCTCCCTGCCATATAGCCCTATACTTAAACGAAGTCCCGATATCACCAAATCACCACTGATAAAGTCAGAACAACTTCTCAAAATAGATGACCATGACTTCAGCATGCGGCCAGGCTTTGGAGGTATGATAGAGGAGTTTCTCCTGATATTACATTTTTTCCCCTTCCATTCCTTCTTGCAAAAACATTGCATTGATTTTGCACAAAAACGAATAGGAAGAATCACTGCATCCTGTGAAATGTATAGTAAATGTTTGCTTAAATAGGGGATAGGTTTTTTTTCCTGATGTAGTTTTTCAGAGTGTAGGCATTTTTTGGAAGAGATGGTTGTAATCTGAATGCATTCATTTCCAACCTGGTGTCCTTGATATAAATTTAAATTACAGTCGTGAAAGGTACATGGATTGCTAATATTGCAGGACAGACAGAAATGTTGCATTCATGTTTTTGCTCACTGCATTCTGATACTCAGAAATTTACTGATTGAATTTCTGCCTGTTGTTAAGCTGCAAAAACAGGGTGCTATTAATATGAGGGTGGTATGGCAGGGATTTTGGGAAAATGTTTAACATCTACCTGATGACATTGGGTGAGGCCATTTCCCAGCATGGAGCTAAAAATGATTAGTACAGTACTAATTATCTATAATAATAATCAGCTAAGGTGCTGACCTTGTAGATCAAAAGGTTGACAGTTCAGCGGTTCGAATCCCTAGTGCCGCGTAACGGGGTGAGCTCCCGTTACTTGTCCCAGCTTCTGTCAACCTAGTAGTTCGAAAGCAAGTAAAAAATGCAAGTAGAAAAATAGGGACCACCTTTGGTGGGAAGGTAACAGCGTTCCGTGCGCCTTTGGCATTTAGTCATGCCGGCCACATGACCACAGAGATGTCTTTGGACAGCGCTGGCTCTTTGGCTTTGAAACGGAGATGAGCACCGCCCCCTAGAGTTGGGAACGACTAGCACATAAGTGCGAGGGGAACCTTTACCTTTACCTTTTAACAATCCTCAGGTTAGGACTATTCATTCAGTGACTATTCAAAGTTATGACAGCACTAAATGAGAGGGACTTATGACCACTCCTTGAAGTTCTGATCATTGTAATGTTCTGAGGTCATGTATTCACGATCCAGGTGCTTGGTGCCCAGCTAATGATTACAACGTCACTGAGCTGTCATGATTGCAATTTCTGACATTTCTTGCTGGTCCTCACAAGCAAAATCTATGGAGAAGTGAGCAGTAAGTTTGAAGTTTTGGTCACATGAGATCCTCATTTAAGGACACATGTAGTCCTCACTGAATAACAACAACTGGGACTACTAGACCTACCATCAACAAGCAACATGGGCATGTGACACTGTTGTTTATGACATTCCTTATCAACCACAATTCCAGTCCTATTTGCTATTATTGAATGCTGATGATATTAAATTGTACTGAGGACATGCATGCACTCCTCAGCCAGACTTCTCAGGGGGAAAAGCTGCAGTAGTGTGAGTTACAGGAACATCTTATAACTTTCCCTTGCCAGTTTTCCCACCGAGTTTGTGAAATCAGCAAGGGAGATTACAAATGACCATCACCCAATTATGAAATACTGCAGCTGTCATAAGTGTGTTCCAGTTGCCAAGTATCTAGGTTGTGATCTGTGGGGTGCCAGGAGACTGTGAGTTTTAGCCTCATCTTAGACATGAAAGCCAGCTGGGTCATTTTGGGCCAGGCACTCTCTTTCAGCCCAACCTATCTCACAGGGCTATTGTTGTGGAGGAAAAAGGAAGAGGAATTAAAGTATTATTTATTTCTAAAGCAAAAACAGCTGGATAAAATCTAATAAATAAAAGAATTTCAGATGATTGCTGAACAAACGGTAGTTAATTAACGACTACCTGTCCTGTGATATCTGTTTTTGATGTTATTGTTTTTGGTTCCTAATGATGATTTCCACCAAGAGTCCCAAACTGTGAGTGGGAGACCTTAAAAATTCTATTTTAAAAAAATAGGCACTGTTTTTTTTCTTTTTGAATATCTATCCTAATGGTTGACATAAATATCCTCTATGTTTATCCAGGCCCTTCAATTCCTGTTGGAGTTGATGTACAAGTTGAAAGTCTGGACAGCATTTCAGAGGTAGACATGGTAAGTATTGCTTAACGCATTGTAAGCCACCCTGAGTCTTTGGAGAAGGGCGGCATATAAATCAAAGCAAAAAAAAAAAGTATCCATTTTATGATTCAAAATGCAAATGGGTAGTTGGAATATGATTCATTTAATTGTTCATGAATATACCCCGGGATTCCCTGGACTCTTAAGACATTTATTGAGATCAGCATTGTTTGGAGTATTCAAGGACTTATTTTTGCATATTCATATGTATTTACAAAAGTAATTCAGACAGGGCCTCCTGTATCATAAATTTATCCCAGTTCCATAAATGCTCATGAAATTCAGTATAAAGTTAGCAATATTGGATCCAGAGGTATGCAACTAGATGCTCCAGGATCACCCTACAGCCGTGATGGCGAACCTATGGCACGCATGCCACAGGTGGCACACAGCACCCTCTCTGTGAGCACGCGAGCCATCAGCTTCGCCGCACCTGTGCTCGCACCTCCCACCAGCCAGCTGGTCTTTGGGTCTCTGCTGCGGATGCGCAGAGGGGCGGAGCACGTGTGTGGGGCTGCCTGTGCATGCACAGGGGGTGGGGGGCATATGGGGAGCACATACAGGGGCGTACACACATGCAGGGGGCTGCTTGCAGAGGGGTGTATGCAGGGGTGCATGTGGAGGGGGCACATGCTTTGGGCACTCGGTCCAGAAAAGATTAGCCATCACTGCCCTAAAGCTTTATGCAACTCCCTAACTTATGCAAGTTTCATGTAATTATTAATAACAAAGAAGAGTTTAATTATTATAAACAGAACTGGATAATAATTGTATCAACAATATTTAATTTTCAATAAATATAAATAAAATGGAATCCAAGTTAGGTTTTGTTTGAACCTAATGCTTTTTGCAATGCCATTCAAATGCCACTCATAAACCTTGGCTCAGAAATACCTGAACATAGTAGAAAACATTCACAAGTATTATAATCCTTTGAGCACATTTGTAAACAGGGGAACTCCCACCAGAGCCTCCTAGAAGAACATAGGAGCTGCTAAGTATCATTTAGGAGCACTACTTCTGCTTCCATGCAGGGGATGTATTTATTGCAGGGTTAATGTAACATAATGCAGATGTTGAAATTTGCATTATCAAAGTGGCTTCTGTTTTAGTTTTACTCATTTAGTGGTTTTTATGGTTTTTTATTACAAATAATTACCATTCAATCAAATATTTTAAGAGAATTTTTCTCATTTTTAAGGTAGATGAGAATTTTTAAATCTTTTTTTTCTGTTTACTCCATTAAGTGCTTAAACACTTGGTTTTTTTTGTATTTTTAGTATTTGCCACATGTGATTAAATAATAATTATGGGGAAAAGGTAGGAATGGCAGTGAAAATGTCTCTTTTCCATTTTTTAAAATTAGGATTTCACCATGACGCTTTACCTGAGACATTACTGGAAAGATGAAAGATTGTCATTTCCAAGTACCAATAACCAAAGTATGACCTTCGATAGCAGACTTGTGAAAAAGATCTGGGTGCCTGACATGTTCTTTGTCCATTCAAAGCGTTCTTTTATCCATGACACAACAACAGATAATGTCATGCTTCGAGTACAGCCAGATGGGCAAGTACTTTACAGCTTGAGGTAAGATGCAATCACAATAATAATTGGTCAAAGAAGCAGAAGAAACAGTAGATCATATACTCAACTCATGCAAGAAGATTATGCAAATTGATCAACTATGACATAACAGCAGTTGCCAAAATGATTCAGTGGAACATCTGTTAAAATTATCATCTGCCAGTAAAGAAAATTGGTGGGAACATGTAGTTGAAAAAGTAAAAAATGAGCTAGTTAAAATAATGTGGGATTTCTGAATACAAACTAATAAAGTCTTGGCACGTAACATATCAGATTTAACTATGGTTGAAAAGAAGAAAATGTAGATATTTGATGTGGCAATACCAGAGGATAATAGAATAGAAGTCAAAGAACTGAGAAGATCATAAACTATCAAGTTCTGAAAAGTGAAGCTCAACATTTATGGCATAAACCAGCAGTGGTGGTCCCAATGGTTATTGGCACACTGAATGCCATACCAAAATATCTTGGATGTCATTCAGAAAATATGCTCATCGACAAAATTTCCATCCATCAGTTACAAAAGGCCACACTGTTTGGATTGGCACATATACTACACTGATACATTACAACATCCTAGGTTTGTGGGAAGAACTCAATGTATAAAAAGACCAACATCAACTAAAGAAATGGCAAGTGTGATTTCACATTCTTGTGTATATAATCATAATTTAAACTTGTATGCTAACTGACTCTCAATGACTGTTGGTAGCTTACAAAAATCAAAGAAATTATAATCAAATTAATTTATTAAAATTATCCTTCAAATTGCTGTTGTTAACAAATTAAAAAATACTGATAAGATGGGATTTCGAAGGTTGTATGCTGAAGGGAGCCAGAAGGAATTAAAGATTAAAGGAGCAGAACACTCAAAGGTGACTTGCTAACACGGCATGGAGCAAAATGCTTTAACATGTGACATACTGAAAGGTATTTGTGAACAATGGATTCAGAAGTTAATTTTAAGAATAGATAAGAGTACGTGTAAATAACATTAGGGAAGAGGAACGAGTTGTACTGGACAAGACTGAAATTTGATTTGGATTTAAAAATGACAGACTACAAGAATGATCTAGAAAAAGATGATACACTAGCTATATGAATGAAATCGACTAATGTTTTAATACTTAAAAAGGACATACAAATAACAAACCAGAAGAATGACTTGGATAATTTTCCTATATTGGATTTACAAAGCAGATCTGTTGAAGTGTTGAAAGACTTGGTAAAAAGGAACAAAGGAAAAAGGAAATCAAATCAAGTTATGGGACATTATTTGAAGGAACTAAGGTTCAAGATTGTTAAATATAAAGGGAAGGAATATAAAGGTGGTTTATTTGATCATGGTTAAAACTGATATTGTTATTTCTGCTAACTATTAATGGATTTTTGCTGACCAGGACAGAATGATAAGGTTTTAAGGATTTGTTTATAGGTAAGAGATGAAATATTGGATGAAGAGTGTTATACCTTAAGGGAAGATTATAAGTTGTCAAATTATTTATATTTGTTGTGATGAAGGGGAAGTTCTTTAGGTATTTGTTTTCTCCTTACATTCTTTCCCCCCATATTTTTTATAATCTTTTTTCCCCTGCACTCTGTCTTTTCTTTTTATTCTTTGAATTTTTTGTAGTTTCCACTATTTTTTATTTATATAATTATAATTCTTAATAAAATTATTTTTTTAAGAAAGAAGTTGCTATATAGATGAGATTGCCTGACGGCATAGGATGAGGCAAAGCTCTAGATCCCTAAGGCCAATCAAGTGATGCTGTCGATGTTTTTTCTCAAAACTGGGTGGCTATGGGCTTCAAGGGCCCATGTTTTTCCATCCTTGGTTATGAATGATGTTGCAGTATTATGAACAGAATTGGTATGCAGTCCGGGGATCTTCCTGGACTCATGACTCCTTTTTAAAGACTAAGTTTCCCAGTTTTGGCTGGGAAGGCTTTTGCAGTTTCACTTTGCGAGCCAGTTGCTTCCTGTATTGGAAGCATTGTTCATGGTCACTCATACCTTAGACACCTCTGAAGCAGATTATTGCAATGTGCTCTAATGTGGCTGCCTTTGAAGACCATCTGGAAACTGCATCTGGTCCAGATTGCGGTGCCACTGTGTATATTAGCACACCTCAATACAGCCATGTTACACCTCTGCCCTGCCAGCTGCATATCTTTACTCAGGAGCAAGTTCAATTACTTGATTGGAGTTTATTCAATATTTATACTGCTACTGTGGATATTGCAGTGCTGGGTGTATATCTTATTGAAAATATTGGAAATTACTATAAGCAAGCATGAACAAAACAGCATTTATTATGCAGCACCCCATTAAAACTTGTTTTAAAAATGGAATGTGGATCTAACCTGCATTGTTCCTCTTTTCTTCTCCCATTTCTCATTTTAACACATTAAATATACTTACTGTGTTCTTAGGGTCACTGTAACAGCAATGTGTAACATGGATTTCAGTCGTTTTCCCCTTGACACACAGACATGTTCCCTGGAAATTGAAAGCTGTAAGTAAAAAAAGTACTTAAAAACCACATATTAATTCCTTAAAACTGATTTCTAAGTAGGTTTAAAGCTTTTGTTTTTTAAAAAGGAAATACTGTAGCCTGTAGTGCAGATTTTAGCAAATAATCTGGAAATTATAAAACAATTCCTTTGCTGACTGATTTGTTTTTTATTTTTTGTTTTTTTAAAAATTTGATTTATATGCTGCCCTACTCCGGAGAGTCAGGGCGGCTTACAATGCATTAAGCAATAGCCCTCATACTTTTGTATATTTTATACAAAGTTAGTTTATTGCCCCCACAAACTGGGTCCTCATTTTACCTACCTTAGAAAGGATGGAAGGCTGAGTCAACCTTGAGCCT
>JANHZT010001516.1:180010-191121 GCA_032468215.1 Stegonotus admiraltiensis | reverse complement strand
GAAGGGCTTGTTTGTAACGACCGGGGTCGTTCTTGGCGAAGGCGCCGGAGCGTCCTCGCCGGAACGTCCCGTTTCTAATCCAGAGTCTGACGAAGCGGTGGGGACTTCGCAGCGGTTGCGCGTCCCTTGCGCGGCGTTCCTTCGTCCCATAACGGCGCGGTGTTGTTGGAGTTGCTGGTAGCAGCGACACTGTAAGAGGCCACAGGGAGCAGAACGGATCTTCCCTCTTCGTCGCCTGACTCTTTTCAGCGACGGTCTTGCGCTACCGTTTGATCCTAGTCCCGGACAGCAGCCGGGTTGGGGGCTTTCGCTGCTGTAGTTTGCCCGCAGGAGTCGTTGAATAAGGGACGTAGGAAACGGACGACGGTCCTCGGTACCGGCTGACAACCGGGCTAGAAAGGGCGAAGGCGCTGTGGTAGTCACCATAGTGAAGGCTTAGAATAGATGCGCAGCAGCAGGGAGGAGTAAGGGGGGGGGAGACAAAAAAATCGGGGATGGAGGGATGGGACTGCTGAGCCTCGGTCGGAACCGAGGCTGCGCTGGTCGAAGCGAGCAGATCCTCTCTCAGGAGAACATGGCGGGGGAGTGAAGCGAGGAACCCCAACGCCCTACTGTTGTTACTCCAAGAGGGGCCCGCCCTCTTCCGGTTGACCGCCAATCAAAACAAAGCCGCAGCGAGAGCCTCCGCCTCCCGTCCCTATTGTCCAATCGGCAGGGAGTTCACTCCTTTACGGCATCCGCGCCACCAATCCGGGCAGGCGTAAAGCTTGCAGGGAGATGGGGCGGGGGGGGAGGGTCTCACCCTTCTAAGAGTCCTTTAAAGTTTTCTGTGAGCCGTACTGGCTTGTCGTGGTGGGCGGGGAGCGTCCTTTGTCTAGCGACGGACCCTCCCTCTCAATTCGGTAGAGTTGTGAGTAAACAAGCATAGGAGTGCGCCTGTGGGGCGGCGGCGTCCAATCAGGAGGACCGAACGGCAGTTAGCCCGCCTTTCTTATTTGTGTGACAGTAAATCCGGAAGAAGAAGAAGGAGGAGGAGGAGAGTGAGAAGTGGTCGCCAGCCCAAGGAGAAGGAGTAAAGAGCGGGAGGTCCGAACGAACGCCGGCGGCGCTATGGCAGAGGAGGCGGCTGCTGCAGTAATGTTGGTGCCGCGAGGCCCGGAGGCTGCGGGGTTGCTAGAGGAACGCGACGGACCCGTTCATCAGGAGGAGAGTCCTCCTCGCTTCGTGGCCACCGGCTTAGATCATCAGCAGGTCTGGCTGAGCTCTTGGATGAGTCCCGCCTGCCAAATCCCAGCTATCGATCCCAAGGCGCTGCAGGACTTGGCAAGTCTGGCCGTCCGGGTGGCGACGCAAGTAGAGGAACTGCTGCGAAACGTGCAAGGCGCCCTGCAGGCTCTGACGACCCTCAGCGTGGGCTGCATCCAGACCTACCGAGATGGGGTGGAGAGCCTGGGAGACGCCGTAGACACAAGCATCCGCTCCATGTACACGCTCATGGCCCGCTGCGAAGAGCTGGATCTGGAGCTGCAGCCGGTACCGGCCCTGGCCAGATCCATCCGGGACATGAAGAGTGCGCTGGACAGACTGGAAGGCCTCTGCAAATAAATCTACTGGGCTGCTTTTCCTGCTGGCCTCTCGGACCTTGAGGCTTGTCTCCAGCCAAGAATGCCTGTCTCTTAGTAGATACTTCTTCAGAACCCGCTGCTTGGTAAATCTCAGGATCCTTGCAAAGCTAATGGTTAAGCTGCGAGAAACTGGATGAAATTGGTTTGTCCGTTTAATAAATAACCAATTCTTCCTCAGTCTCTGCTCCCCTCTCTTGCAACAATGCCAGTAAAGACGAATCCATAGTTCCTTGCACATAAAGGGTTCTGTAAAAACTGCCTAAACATTTAGTCTTGATAATAAATTTTATGTAGTCTGCTCCATATATGTTTATTCAGAAATAAGTCCTAATGTGTTTGCTGAGGCATATGTGAAAATAAAGATCATACAAGATTTTAGTCTTGAGTTGCCACACAATAGAATTTAATTCCTGAATAAATGTGTAAATCAAACTGCAAACTGAATAAAACATGCTTCTTATTTGCAACTGTTTATGTAAGCATACATGACATTCTTAACTAGATAATTTATAGACTCAGAGATAAATTTAACGTACTGGACAATGTTAATATCTAAACTATGTTTTACAAAGAATTGTTTATATGAGCAATACCTTTTATATTGTTTTATAGGCTTATATTGGTTGAAATTTGAAAATACTGGAAATATTAAGGTGAAGCAACATCTATTTTCAATATTCACAAATCTGCCAAGCCACATTACTTAAACTAACATTCCTGGAGGGCAATGACGTAATACAAAGTAATAACTGATCTGGGAATTTCCAGGGCTACAATCTGCCCTCATTTATGAACTGACTGAATGACGTTGCAGAAAGTCACTATATACAAATCTCAAGATATGGCATAAAACATGATTTGCATACATGCTGAAACTAAGCAGGCTGATTGCTAGTCAGTGTTTGAATATGTTGTATGCAGCATGTTGGTGAGCATTGGTTGGCTTTTGAGATCCACTTAGTCATTCAGTAGAATCACAAAAACCACCAGACAGGAGAATTAAGGAGGAAGTGCTTTCTTAATATATATTTAGTTTGGGAATTTATTTTCATTACTAGAGATGGACCTGAAATTTGAGCATAAATCTTGTCATGTATATACTAATACTATTCTCCAGGTTTTCTTGATTTAGTCACTTTAAAACGGGAAAATACTTTAAAAAGCAATAAAGATTTATGAACTTGAAAGTCATTGTTCATCATGCTAAAATGTATTACAGATTCTTTTCTAATTTCTGTACAGACCTGATATACAGTGCCTTGATTCCTATAGGAAGATGAAATGTAAAGGTCAAATCTTATTTTTTGATTCTGCCTATATTTACCTTGACAGTGTTGTGAATTTTAGAAGTGGCTTCATCTCTCTAGTAATCTCTTTTGATCTAGCATTTGCTCTCAGGTACCAGTAATATATGAAACATTAATTATTGACCTTTAAAACTATTAACAAAATAATCTATGTTGATGATGTTTACCATTTAAAACATTAACAAAATGGTAAAGTAAACTTTGAACTGCGTTCTTGGGTTTTATTGCTGAAATCAAGAGTCTGTTCCATAGTATTCCTGTTTAAAAAGAGTAATATTAATAAAAATTTCCTATATGAATATAAGATGTATAACTGTACTGTAGTCATTAGATTTATTCAAAGTTCAGCACTTCTGTTTGAGAATGTCAGTAATTTTCTAGTTGAAATCTATGATAACTACAGAAATGCTTTTATGTAGGAATCTACTATGTTAATATATGTCCCATTGATTTTTTAAAAATACCATAGGGTCAGTGTACAAAGGAACTAATTTTTTTAATAATCAAGATACCACTATTCTCTAAAAATGTTAGAGGTTTGTGCCATCTTAAGGATCAAATCTCCATTGTACAAGCTTTTGTATGGTCAGTTACATGGTGAATTGTAATACATTTCATTACTTTTCAAACCTTAAATTTAAATGCTATAAAACAGAAGCATGGTACTGTAAGTTTACTGCAGAAATTCAATATACAGTAGTTGTTAATTGGAAACAGCTGCTTTACTATTCTATTAGGGCTTTATAGTTAAAGTTTTAGTTTATAGTACATAGTTGAACGTTGAAAATTTTATTAATAGGGTTTAGAATAAAACTTTCACAATCATGCTTTTTTAATCTGCTTGGTAAGTTTTTCAGATATCTTTAATTATCTCTAACTTGTTCATTATCCTAATCCTATAGTTAGAAAGTACTTTGATTCTTTGTAGTTGTGTTTGCTAAAGATACCAACCTCTTAAACCAAATTTCTGGAGTCACCCAGCATACCTAGTAAACTAGTATTAACATCATATGACCTTAGTTTGCATAACAGACTAAAATACAATACGGTTGGCTAGTTTGTGGTTCATCGTGAGTACTGCTTTTGAGTTATACTCTGGCAATGGAGAGCATTTGAACATGTGTCATAACACGCAGAAACATTTATAACAATAATTAAAGCAATTACACTGTTGCAAAGCTGGGGGGGGGATGAAAATGGCTTCCAGCTATCCCCACAGGCCTGTTTGTGTGCAATTGCTTTGCTTTCAGGACAGCCAGGTACAGCTTACAAAGCAGCCATCTGTGCCTCGCAAAAACACTGCTGCTCTAATAATTCAAAAAGAGATTCTTTGCTGATCATGCATGTGAAATACACAGCACTAGTTTATAGCTTTGCCATCTTTTTGTGATACATAAGGACAGGTCTTTAGCTTGTCCAACTCGATGAATGAATGCTCACTAAAGTCCAAACCTCACCACGATCAAGAGCCATGTGTACTAGAGAGTATTCATAACATTTGTAAAATGTAAAGTTCATGAAGGATGGATCCAGATATATTTATTTTCATCTGAGTAAATTATGATTTTAAAAAAATGCAATAGCTGTTGGATTTTTTGTTTCATAATATTAATAAAAATAAAAAGTAAAAAGTGTATGTATTTGGGTTTTTTTGCTTGCATTTTTATTCAATAAAAAAGAGAAGTTAAAAACTAAAAATTTCAGTAAATATTTTAGGTTACATCCATCCTTTCAGCAAGAATTAATTTTTTAAAAAAATGTCTTCATTGCATTATATTGTCACAGATACAGTGAAATTGATGCTTTATTTTAATATATTTGTTCCATTTAGGTAAAAAGCAATTGCACGTATTTTTGGTATTTAATATTTTCAGGTGTTTATTTTCTTTTGAAATTTAGCTCATGGGAGTTGGAGAAAAAAAATGGGCTTATAGTCAAAAGACTTGCTATTCAATTTAAGAAAAAGAAATATACAGCTCCAACAATTCAGTGGTTTGCAGAATTGATTAATATAGATCAGCTAGGTGTGACTGGAATGACTAATGGATTGAATTTATCAATATAGGTATAATCTGTAAATATCTATCTTGTATATTTTCTTTTTTCAGCTATTTCTCTTTTGTGATTTATAATTTTGCGTAGTTCTTGTTTTCTTACTTAGTTTATTGAAAAGCCCCAAAACTTCAATAGGAGGTATGAATATATTTGATTAGGAAATTGAATTTTAGTACAATTTATCTGTAGACAAAAGCATTCTTTTTCTAACAAAATTATCAGAATGACAAACATAGTTTCACCTGCACATCTAGTCTCATTTTACTTTCCTTGCCCAAAGCACTTAAACTTCAGTTCTGAAATAAATAAGTTCTTTTTGTTTATGACAAAACCCTTGCTTACCTCTGTTTCATGGTAGAAAGAATGCAGCTCATGCAGTTATTTCTGCCTTAGGGTAAAAATAATGCTGTTCTTTATGTTCTTATATTGTAGTGGTGCGTGTGGGGGGAGGGGGTGGCGGCAGATCATCCAGTGAAGGTTCTGGATTATGCTTTGCCAGAAGAATACCCTGGAAAGGAAGAAATCAGGAATAAGCTCAAAGTTAAGCACCCATGTCCTTAGATGCCTACAACTTTTATGTTGTTGGGAGCATATAATGCTGACATTAGAAGGACCACTATAATAGTTTTTCATATTTTTTTTCATCTTGGCTTGTTCTACATGCAATCCTTGTTTGACTCATTGCCAAATAACAGTTCTTTCGATTGTAATCATTTGTATTGCTGACCTTTCTCCTTTTCCATTGGAGGTGCTGTGACCTATTTTCAAGACACCACTGTTCCTATGTTCAACAGCTCTGCAATTATTCTTTTCCAGGCCAGAAAAGCAATGTATAAAAAAGCTGACATAGCTATTTCAGTGGTTTTGAATATTTATCTTGCCAGGGGCAAGTTTGTGGTGGACAAAATGGCAACAAGACTTTCTCTGCATTTTATGTAGTACTGAGCACTGCAACTGAACCAGAAACACTTGATAGAATGGCCCATTTCAGCCATAAAGTTCACTGGGGGATTTTTAGAGCTAGTTGCTATTGTCCAGTCTACTGTGCATGATGTAAAAACTCTGAGATTGAAAACGTGAAATGTTATTCTGAGATTCACAAAACAATAATAGCATAATAAATTATTATTCATGTGTTTTTTCTAGAGCAGGGCTGTCAAATTCCCGGCCCATGGGAACCGAGACAATAAAAACCCAAATCTTTGGTATGGCTATAATGCTGCTAGTAAAAAGAAAGGCCTCAAAAATCTAGAATTGTGTTTTTATCAGGGAATGAGATGGTAGGCTTTGTTGGCATTTTGAGGCTCTTCAACTGTTTGACAAGCAAAAACATGTAGCAAATCTCAATTATATAGCAAAAGCAGTTGGAAAAAAAAAACTGATTAAGGGTTTGTCTGCTATAAATTAAAGGCTGTTATAAGAGAGTATTAAACAGCTGCTGCCTAGACTTGCTCTTGAAAATTGTAAGCAGGAACGTGGATGACTCAGTCTCGTGATGTACAGAAAGAGGTGATGTAATGAGTGTGAAATACATATGACTCCCAGGAGACACACACACACACACACACACACACACATGGTGTGGCCAATGTTCCTTTTATTCGTCATTGTGGGCAAAAGGACAATAACACTAACATTATGCCTACACCTTTCTTCATTGTTAATCGATTCAAATTCTAACTTCCTATATTCACATAACAAAAGGGAGATAATGCGGATTTATGATGAAAATGATTGGTTCAAAATGGAATGGAAATATGTGCTTTTCACCACCGCCTGTTCAATGTTGCTTTGTCCCACACTCTTCAACAGTAGCTATCTTTGAAAGCAACAATCAAAGTCCTTCCATTTTTAATATTGATGAACCACATGAATGCTCTATTTTGTGGGAGGGAACTAAATGTTCTTTGGATTTAAGCATAGATTTTTCTGGACAAATGTACATGAAATATTGATGGGCTCTGACGTAGATTAGATCTATGTAAAGCACTTAGTGGTGAAAAAAAAGTACACATTTTCTATCAGAGACCACAAAGTGGTACCACTGAATATGTTCTGTTCAGTTTGTAACTGAGAATTGAGAATTAAGGATTGGATTGAGAAGCGTCAGTTACTTCTGGATCTGTACATGTTTCTTTTGACTCATTTTCTGATAAGAAAATTTGACAGTAAAACATTCAAAATCTGTTCACTAAAATGGGTAGAATGAACACACAAATGACATTTCTCATACCCTCTTGAAATCTCTGAAAGTCTGCTTTTTATTGTGGTCTTTGTGAATCAGCTCTTGGATGACTGACTATGTGAAAACCACTTTAGGGGCGGTAGATTATAAATTATATATTGTATATGATTTAGCTTAAGATTTGTATTCTGATTTAACCCCGTGCTCATGGTAACTTACGAAGAATTGTTACCTCAAGATGGGCTGAGAAATAGTGACTGGCTAGAGTCATCCAATACAGTATGTTTCCATGGTTGTGGTCCTAGTCCAATATCTCAATCAATGCACATGTATATCAATGCCCATGTCCTTCCTTCCTTCCTTCCTTCCTTCCTTCCTTCCTTCCTTCCTTCCTTCCTTCCTTCCTTCCTTCCTTCCTGTTATTCTATTTTTGATGATCTTCTGACAAATAGTTTTACAGGTTTTGTCTTGTTTGAAAAACTTACAAAAACTTTATTTTAACCAAAATAAATAACTCAGGCAGCATTATCTCTCAGCCTTTGTCTCGTATTTAACTTTTAATCTTACTTTCTCACCCAGAATTCATCTTTCTTGATGAAAATAGCTATATAATTGTTCTGTTATTCTCAATATATTCATCTTCAGTGCTATGGTATCCTATGCATATGTAAATAAATGTTTAGGGTGCTATGTCAAGAACATAGCAAGATTATAAAACTCTAAGAAAATCCACTATTAGTAAGAGCCTCAGTGTCATACATGGCATTTTATTTGTAAAGTTGTTTTTTTTTGAACTTTGAAATTTCTGCTGAACAAGGGAGTGGGAAGTATTTGAAGCAATTGTACATTAACAGCCTGGAGTTTCCTGTTTGCGTTAACATAAACGAGAAGTGATACTGCATTGCATGTGGATGATTACTGGCATTTACGTAGTACTGGGAGTTGGTTACAACATTCATGTGTCAGCAAAAGAGGGAGGCATTTTCTCTTGGCTTTACAGAAAATATGTGATAAGGCTCCAGAACACTGTTTACCTTGAAACTAGCTTTGTTCAGAGCATATCCAGCCACAATTTTCTTTTTTTTTAAAGAAATAGGGAGGAAGATCCTGGATCAAAGTGACCTAGTTTCTGTCTCCAGTCAAAACACTATGGAGCTTCTATATTGGGACTTATTTGCTTTGGTGAATTTGGGAAACATAGAGCTTTAAGTGAGAACATTTTCAAATTGAACTGTAATGGTCATGACACACACTAGATGAAAAATAACCATGAAGGCAAATTTTGTTTAGCCATAGAAACTGACGCCTATGAAATGTTTTCTTTCACTAGGAGGAAATTCAAATGTTATTGTCCCTGGGTTTGTTTGTTTTTTCACATGGACACCATTCCACTGTTTTGTTGTTACATTGAGTAACTGGGAAAACGGGGCATATACAATTTGATTCCCCATGATATGAGTGGTCTTTTTATAACTGATCAAATGAATGGAGTGAATGTTGTTGGATTGCATTGAGACACTTTTTTTTTGCCACAGGTTATGTGCACTCATATTTATTCCATTCTTTTACCTGAAATCGACAATCTTCTTCCCATAACTGCATCTTGTGTTTCCAAAGTCTATTCTTTTGTAAATAGTTTTAAATTATTTTATTGGTATGTAAGTTAAAGAGCACATCTCCTCAACCACTGTACTCTGCCAACAATATCTTTTCTTTTGATATCTTCCCATAAAATTATTTTCCCTTTGTGAGCAGTAATGGGTGGTGTCAGATCTGCATTAATTGGCTCTTTAATCCCTGCTCCTTGGTCAGACCCATATGTCACCACTCTGCTATTATTTTTCTAAAGAGCTGAATTTGCTGGTAGTTTTATATGAATTTCATAACAACACTAGGCTGATCAGCTGGAAATACCCTATGGCAGAGGTCAACCCCAAGTTTGTGGATTGGCACCGATCCACAACATACCAGCAACCAAGGGGAGCCCCATCCATGGGATGCAGGCAGCAGGCGAAAAACTTTTCTCCACGGAACCAGTCCCTGGTGCCCAAAAGGTTGGGGGCTGCTGCTCTATGGGTTTTAACTCCATGTCTGAAATAGTAGAATGAGACAACAAACAATTCCTCTGTTGCTTCCCCAGAGAAAATAGTGGAATCTAGAACTATGAAAAAAATATAGAAACCTAAACAAAGCTGATGCTTGTAACTCCACTGCCTTCATGATTCCAATCTGGGCTTTTGAAAACTCAGGTTATGACAGTATAGGTAGAAGGAGATATCTGTTAATGACAGACCTATGTAGTTAGAGGTTATTATATTGCTTAAATTGGCTTTAAAAAAAAACCAAAACCAAACCAAACCAGCTAATGATGTGCTGAATAGGAGGAGCAGTAGAACCAGAGGAATCTACCAATTACATGGTTTATTAGGTGCTGCATAACAAAATCAGCAAGCATTATTCAGCAGTGGGTCAGGGCAGATGCAGTGTGGATAGGGTTCAGCAGTTGGAACAGGAAATTCATGGTGATCCAGTTTTCTACTGATTGAAGGATGGGTGGTTAACACTTCCACTCAGTAGGCAGGAAAAACCAAAATATAAGAAGGGGAAAACATGTGCTATTGAAGGAGGGTACTTTAGCAAAATAATTGCCTAAACATTTCCATAAAATTTTGCTTAACAAACTAGCAAACAATGGTTGGATGTCCACGAGAGATGTCCAAGTGACCATCATGGTTAGAAGGTCTTTGGGGGAATTTTGTCTTGTGGGTCTGTATTGGCAGACCATGCTGACAATCACAGTCACTCATGCCCTAGTCACCTTCAGATTGAACTACTGCAATGTACTCTACGTGGAGCTGCCTCTGAAGAGTATCTGGAAGCTTTAGCTGGTACAGAATGTAGTGGCATGGGTAGTTATGTGTACTCCTAGAAAAGAGCATGTTACAATTTTGCCCCACAAGCTGCGTTGGTTGCCAGTTTGCTTCTGAGTCCAATCCAAAGTGCTGGTTTTGTTCTATAAAGCCGTTCATGGAATGGGGCTAGATATCTGAAAGACTGCCTCTCCCTGGTTACATTAGCCTGCCCCATTACATGTCACAGAGAAGGCATGATGTGGATACTATCAGCTAAGGACTTACATTTGGTGGGTCCGAGAAAATATGCCTTCCATCCTCTGGTGTTTACCTTATGGAACATTCTCCCCCCACCCCTGAAATTATATTAGCTACATCCTTTTTGACCTTCCAGAAAGACCTCAAGACCTGGTTATGTTATCAGGTCTGAGATTCTAAGGGTCCCTGGTAGTTGGAGACCTATTTGACTCTCCACCTGGCATCTCCCCTCGGTGTGACTCAGTAGTTGGTTTCAATTCCCGGCGCTACCGGTTCACTACCAGGAGTGTGCAGGAACGCATGCGTGCTTTGCGCAGAAGGTTCTGTGCATACGCAGAGCATTTTTGATGATGTCTGGGTGGGTGGGCGGAGCCTCCCGCTGCCACCACTACAGATTCTCCCAAACTGGGGCAAACCAGTAGCAACCCACCCCTAGTGCTGCTGTTGTGTAAACTGGATCACCGGTTCCTAAACCTGATTCCGGTGGAAGCTGTTGTCAACTTGAGAGACTACCAAATGAGTTTCCTGGCCTGGCTTTGTGTCCACCTGGTTTTCCATCACTCTCTGTTGATACTTGTAGTGCCCACTGGATGTTGGTACTGCCACCTGAACTGGTGCTGGTGCAGGGGAAGCTGGAGTATGAGGAGATAGACAGTATTATGGATTCCTGTATCTGCCATGGACATCTGCAATATTTAGTAGACTGGAAAGGCTATGGCCCTGAGGAAATCTGTGGGAGGACACTGAGACCATACATCAGTGGTTCTCAACCTTCCTAATGCTGCGACCCTTTAATACAGTTCCTCATGTTGTGGTGACCCCCAACCAT
>JANHZT010001516.1:164830-174993 GCA_032468215.1 Stegonotus admiraltiensis | reverse complement strand
GTTGAGCTAAACAGCTTGTTGATGGCTAGTCTCTTTAAGTGCCATGCATCATGAAACATTCAGTAATCAGGTTCGGCCAGAAAATCAAAACTGACAGTAAACTATAAAAGGTAGAGGCAAGAAGAAGCTAATGGGCCAGGAAAGAATTTTCCTCTCCAGATCCTCATGAGAAAGAAAATGGCGGTGGATGAGAACCAGAAAGTACAGGACAGGTTAGAAAGGACAGTTTAACAGCGTGTGGAAAGGTTTCGGACTTACGCTCTGATGATGTTCAAAGAAATACCTTGATGTATATTTGATTTTACATAAGTGCATTTTTTCCCCTTTCCTGGTTTTGGTTGCTAAATTTGTTCAGTGTGTCTCTGGTTCAATCAGATATTGATACAGTTATTTATATGCAAGGTTTTGGGATGAATGGAATTTTATGTGACTTTGTCAGAAGCTTGTTTAGAGAAGTATGCATTCATTCAAAGGAATATGACAACTCAGCAAATGTACTATATTGTATTGAAAAAGCAGACTATTGTCCTGGCTTTCCCTCCTAAAAGTGTATTATGCAAAATATACTGAAGATCCCGCCCCCCCCCACCAATTCTGATAAGAACATTCTTAAGTTGTATCCAGAAACCTACAGAATATTTATATTCTTCTTGTGTCAGTACCTATTAATATTTGCTGACACTTTAGAGCTAGAGAATGATGATTGAAAACTGGTTGGAAAAATGCCTTCCATGTTCATAGGTTGCTCTTTTGTCCTCAATCCTTAGTTTTGTTTCGAATGTGCAAAGCAAAGAACTGAAGTGTTTGCTTATTCGAGGAACTGTTTATGTGGCTGGCCCTGTTCATGTTCCAATTTCCTCTTGCAGAGAAGGAAGAAGTAAATGGTATAAGAAGAGAATGAATTATCACATACTAGCTGAGGACTAATTCCCTTGTAAGGGAAGTGATTATGACAAGCAAATGTTCCTAATGCTTTTACTTGAGCTTGGTAATTGCAATTATATTTTTTCTTCAATTTTGTCTTCAAGGTGTTCATTGTACACATGGTTTCAATCGTACTGGATTTCTTATCTGTGCCTTTCTGGTTGAAAAGTTGGATTGGAGGTAATTTTTTATAAAAAACTTTTGGGCGATATTATAGCAATAATAGCATAAGTACATTATTGTACATATGACATCAACATAATTAATTATGGATAATTTTTGCTACATCTTGCTAGTGGGGTATATAAATTAAAGTGGCTATAAAACTTAATAAAAGTAAGGAGACCCTGTGGATTTTACTCTGCTAGTCAATGCTGACTATAAGGGGCAGTACTCATCTCTGTTTCAAGGGCATTGAGCCAGAGCTGTCCATAGTCATGTGGCCAACATGACATCAAAGAGTGCTGTTACTTTCCCATGGAAGTAGTACCTATTTATCTTCTCACATTTGCATGGTTTTGAACTGCTGGTTGGCAGGAGCTGGGATGAGGACAGGATCTTACCCTGTCATGTAGTGTTTGGATCTCAAATCTGGGCATCCAGCTTTTCAGCTGACAAGACCAGTGTCTTAACAATTGAGCCACCGCCCCACCCCATAAAATGGAATATCTTGTGTTATATAGTATTTGTCAACTTTCCAGTATATCATCAAGGAAGCAAAAGTATCCTAAGTATTCTTTGATGGATTTTATTATTGCCAGATAGAAATATTTAGATTAATTTGTTTCAAGACTGATCTGGATTTTTAGAAAAAGTTTGACCTGTTTCAGATGTTTTGAAGGTAATTTTGACTTGATGTCTGTTTTTGGTCTGAAATTTGGAAAACAAATATCACCTTTTTCCTTTGTCTACCATTATCATTGCTGTTATCATTTGTGTGCTACAAAGCTTGATCAGATTCATGGTGGCTTACAACTATTTTTTTTTGTTTCCCAACAACTATGAATTTCATGAACTATTTATAAACATTGTCATATAGCAGGAGAGTGAGTGACAGTATAATGAACAAGTGATAAAACTTAACACCGAGTTCTCTTTCTGGAAATGCTGCTGTTAGGGCAATAAATGTTATATAGAAAAGCAGACCTGTCAAAACACATATTTCTACTTTCTCTTCTCTCCAGTCTGTACAGGTAGTTCTTGACTTACGACCACAATTGAGCCCAATATTTTTGTTGCTAAGTGAGACATTTAAGTGAATTTTGCCCCATTTTCTTGCCACAGTTGTTAAGTAAATCACTGCAGTTGTTAAGTTGGTAACATAGCTTCGCCCTTGACTTTGCTTGTCGGAAATTCGCAGAAAGTGATTACATGATCCAGGGACACTGCAACTATCACAAATATGTTGTCATCTGTCTGAATTTTGATCACATGACCATGGGGATGCTGAATGGTCATAAGTGTGAAAAATGGTCATAAGCCACTGTTTTCAGTGCCGTTGTAACTTCGGTCACTAAATGAACTGTTGTAAGTCCAGGACTACCTGTAGTTTTATACAAGTAGCATTTTTCCCCTTCTTTTCTGGAGTGGCGTTAGTTGCTACCCTTTGTTGCCTAGTAAAGTTCTGGAAAAACAGATCAACAAGAGTCCAGTGGTAGAGCTGGGTAGATGTCAGACCTGTCCATTTCATTCAATGAAAAAATTTAACAGAGTCATTTTGCTTTTATTCCCATAATTTGAATTTTGGTCCAATCAAACATATCCTGCAGATTTTAGAAAATAATTTTTTGTAACCGCTCTCCCCCCCGCCAGCATAAGGTTAAAAGAAAGTAAAACAAAGAAAAGCACATTTAAACAACCCTCCGCCCACAACGATATAGATATGATTTTAGGAGAAATGCAAACATTTTACATATCTATAAAAAGTATTCAAGAGCCAGTTGAATGTAGTGGTGAAGACTAGGAATTGGGAGACCCAGAGTTCTAGTCCTGACCCAGGCACAAAGCCAGCTGCCTGACCTTCCTTTGAAAGGAGTGCATTGCAATGTGTGGGACGTGTAAGAAGTACTTTTTCTTTGAATCATTAAATCAGCCAGATCTTTTTCTGGGCTTGTACAGCTGCTGCTTGTGGCATATTAAATATTAATGTGCTTTATTTTGGCATAATGGACTGGAGGATATTCCATCAGAAATTTGAAGTATAATACTAAATTGGCAGGCATATAATAGGAGGGGAAGGAAGGGTGAAAATTGACATTACATGAGAAGGAAGGGGGACTGTTTTTAACAGTGGCTGCATGACAGATTGTAGAAGGAAGCAAGGCCAGTTATGCATGTGCATATACTTTCATAACTGCATCATTAGCATGATAAAAGATGTGGCTGCTTTAAAGATGCAAAGAGAGATGCTTATTATGCCCTCATGCTTGAAAATAACCTCTTCTAAAGAATAGCTGACATTAACAGACCCTCTGCTGAGCAAATTGGTTATTCCAGGGTGACCAGTTTTTGTAAAAAGGGCAATCTTATACATACCCAGGGATAAATCTATTTTATTCAAGAGCTAACCACAATCTGTGCTCTATATGTGATATAGAAAGGTGAAAGATTTGAAAATACTTTTTTTTAAAAATTGTCTTGAGATGGTGGTATGTGGTATTAGCAGTGTGGCTTGGGTACACAGTTGTATACACTGAAATAGTGTTCAATTGTTGTCCTTGATATGATTTAAAATTTCAAGATTGTTGAGTTACATTTTTACATTTTATTCAGATAATTTGAAGATTATTTCCAGGAAAAGTTAGGATTTTAGGAATACGGTTTCTTTGTCATATGCTCAGGTGAATTGGAAGGTTCTTGAAGAACCTATATTGCTTCTCTCCATTAATTAAATGTTGAATGCTGCATGCCAGCAGTAACTATTTTTTATGTTCTTAAATTTTTCACACTTCAGTGGTGTCTAGACACATATTAATAATATTTTACAGTCACTCCTGTAATAGTTGCAGTTTGTATTTAATTACATTCCTTTTTTTTTTGGCATTTTCAAGGCATGCCATTTCTCAAAAAAATGTCATTGCTTAGTGCTGAAGATGGTGATCTTCTTTAATTTGGAATTACAGTCAAGTGGAGAGGTATCCCGTCTTTAACAGAAAACGAGAAAGTGACATCCCCACTGTTTTAGGAAGCTCTTCAGTGGGCATAATTTTTGGGTGTTTGGGTTCTGTAGAGATTACCAGATTCCATTTTTTGTATGTATGTCTTTTACTGTACTAAATCCTTCCTGCCTAATATTCTGTCATGATTTTAAGTGTTCAGAGGTGTCCTGTGGCTTTGCTTTGGTAAATATTTCACTGGATTTTATGCTTACTATATTTAGAATTAAAGTTTTCTAGTTTTATCATTTAGCTATCAATGTGCCTTTTATGCCACTGAGGGGAGATGCTTCTCCTGATCAGAAAACTGTTTTATTGTGCTGTTGTTATACATTTTACTTGCATCATTTATATGCTGCCAGATTTTAATTTTATGTTCCTAAAGCTCTCCAGATTACAACCTGAAAATACTAAATACAATTATTTTGTATCTACTGTAGATACAATATATTGGTTTGAACCATTTTGAATTCAGTAGCATACGAGATACGGTAGCTAAATAAATAAATTAATAATTGTAGTTCTTGTTTTTTTCTGCTCACCTTTGGCTGACAATCTAGCAGATTTAAAGTATTTTCTAAAAATGGTGGAAAGGATGGAATCAAGGGGAGAATCTCTTCAAGATAATAGTTTAACAGAATTGTCACATTTTAAAAAGTCTTCTTTGTTACAGCGTTGTTTCAAATAGACGTTTAGTGTTTATTTGCATTTATGAGAATACATTTCCTACAGAACATTCTATTACCATTTATTTCTTAGGCATGTGAATATAGTAGAAATACAGATGCAAAATGCTGATATGGATTTTATAGCTTGTTTAAGAAAAAGAGCATCATACCAATAATTGTTTGGGGAGCTTTGTTGTATTTTCTTCTTTAGCAACTACTTTGCTTTTTTTCCAAAACAATTGTATTCCATGAAAATACAAGGCTGTTTCTTTTGTAATTAAAACATAGTATATATTGGCAATTACTTTTATAATTTTGCTCCCTTATTTCCACCAGAAGTATACGATATAAAAAAAAAATACTTAAGTATGTTAAGACTGAAACCCATGCTAATTTCCTAATATATTTTGGTTTCTCTTGACAGTTTCATATTTTCTTGACACATTATGAAAGATCCATTACTGTTGCAGGATATGTTGGGAACCCAAGATTTAGTAATTACTAGTTAGGAATTATATTTAGTTTAAAATATTTTAAAATTTAAAATATTTAGAACTTTTAAATATTTTCCCTGTTTTTAGGCAAGCATACTATCAAAGTGACTTGCCTAGATAGTCTTATACTTGGGTTTATATAAAAAATAAGGAAAAAAGAATTGTGAAGGAGGATAGAAAAAAAACAAGCTTGGTTTTCCTGTGTTTACCATTAAGAGTAAAGTCCTTTGAGCTGAGCTTAACTCCTGGTAAACTCATGGAGTTTTCTGAGCAGTGATACAGAAGTGGTTTGCCATGCCCTTCTTCCCAGATTTTGCTTTTTGCTTTTTCCAGTTTAGTCAACAAGCCTATGGATTTCTTGGTTCCTATCTGAACACAAACCTGGTTTATTTGTGCTTAGTTTTTCCTGATCAGCCAAGGTTATCCACCTATATGGTTCTTTAATTGTTATGGTTGTCTGTTTTTTCCGGCTGATGAACCTTCAGGGAGGATCAAAGGGAGCTACTTCTTGACAGAAGAAACAATTATTTTGTTTCTGTTGTTGTGCATGGCCACTGATAATTCATGATCTGTGCTTATCATTGAATTGCTCTGTGATCTCAGTGAAATTCTTGTACGTCTTAATTTTCTGTGGCTTGGGAGAAGTTTTGAAATACAGTTTTTTGTATCATTGTACAGATGTACTGTAAGTTCTTTGTGCTATAGACCTCTTTGAGTTTCTGGTGAAACATATGGACCCTTTCTCAGTAAAATGTATTTAAATGCATAAAATTAAATGCATAGATATATATTGTATTGCAGGTAATCCTTCGGTTATATGACCATTCATTTACTGTATTGTTCGAAGTTACACAGCACTATAAAATGGTACTTATGACTGGTTCTTGAAGTTCCAGCTGTTGCAGTATTCTTGTAGGCACACGGTTAGGATCTGGTTGTTTGATGCCCAGCTCATGACTACAACATTACAGAAGCTGCAATCATGTGATCACAATTTCCATTGTTTCTTGCTGGCTTCCCACAAGCAAAATCAAGGGGGAAGCTGGCAGGAGGTCAGAAGTTGTGATCAGATGTGGTTTTCACTTAATATCCTCTGCAGCCCTTAATTATGATGACAACCAAAATTGCTGGTAGTAAGTTATGTGGTCACAGGATGTTGCATTTTATGATCATACTGCTTAGTGACAGAAATTCTGGTCCCAATTGCTATCACAACTCAAAGGCTACCTATATAAAAGAAATGAGTTGTAATTATGGTTTGTCATGCTGTCAACTAGATGTTTAGACTGGATTTGGTATTTTTATCCACTTATTGAGTCCTTCCTAAGGACCTGGGATAGGCAGATTTTTATTTGATGGCATTAAAGCTATCATTGTAAATGTAAGCTGTTCCAAGTCAAGCTGCCTTTTGCAATTATTAATTCCTGATTGTTGGTTTTATCTTGGTTATTTCTTGTAAGCTGCTCAGAGTCTTGTTAATTAATCAAATATATATGCTGCTCAATTCTCAGCAATTGCAGTTTACAAATTATTTAGTTATGTATTGTTCAAGTTGGGTAGCCAAGCAATTAAATAAATACAATTCAAATGTAGACATCAAAATATTGCAACAATAACAAATATGTGCTTTAGTAATATTGTGTGCTTCTTTATTACATCAGTAACAAGGGTGCACACTTGTAAATAGTCATTTTAGATACCTACACTTTATTAAAGTTAAGAAACATTTTTGGGAGTCTGCAGCCCGTAAATTGGTTTTTTGCCTATATATATTATTGAATGAAAAGCTAAGTTTTAGTTAAAGGTTAGTCAAAGTAAAATAATATTTTTTGCTATCCAGGTTCATGGGTCCCATGACATCTATTCACGGCCCTCAGGAAAGCCTCAGTTAAGAACCCTCTCAATGTAGCCTTGGCAGTATAATAAGAACTGCTGTGAGGTTTTATGGGAGCCAGTTGGGAATATTTGATGTTGACTCTTGGATCTGCTACTACTCTGTCCTCTTGGTTTTTTGGAGCTACAGTATTTCTGAATTTTTCTTTTCATGCCTACATTGTCTCACACAATGTCACTTTTTTTTTTGCAGTGTTGAAGCTTCTGTGGCTATGTTTACTCAAGCCAGACCACCTGGTATCTACAAAGGTGACTATTTGAAAGAACTCTTCCGTCGTTACGGTGATGTGGCTGATATGCCAGCACCACCTCCTTTACCAGAATGGTGCTTTGAGGAAGATGAGGAAGACGGGGAGGAAGATAACTGCAAACTGGGAACTCCAGAATCAGAAGCTTGCTCGTCAACTTCCTTTTCTGGCAGAAGAAGAAAAGAACACTTAAAGCTGGTAATGATGAACTAGAGCATAATATAGCATGTCCTTGAATTTGTTTTAAATATGTTATTGTAATTACTTTTTTTAAAATATGTGCCTTCAAGTCAGAATTGATTCCTGGCAACTGCCCGGACTAGTCCCTGCAGTTTTCTTGGTATAATTGTTAAGGCACCAGGTTGGAAATCAAAACACTGAATTCTAGTACTGCTTTAGACATTAAGTCGTCTGGATAACCTTTAGCCAGTCACTCTTTCTTGACCCTAGAAAGAAGACATTGGCAAGCCAGTTATGAAAATGTCAATGTTAATAGAGCATGCTAAATTTAAGCTGTTCAGAAACTGATAAATTACCCACAATTTCATAACCTCAGCTTCCTGATTTCCCCGTTGTACATGCTGTATTGAAGCCACAGAGTTGCTGCTGAAATATAGAGTTAAAACAAGAAGTACCTCTCCTTTACAGAGTGCTGGTAGAACACAGATAGTACAATTAACATACAAGATGGCTATGTTGTTTAAGGTACCAAATTTGTATTAACCACACATTCTCTTAATCTAGCATTAATTTCATGCTTGGTAGACCCAATACGAGAGATAAGATGGGATCTTATTTTGATAGAAGAAAAAAAAGTTAATAATTTTGAGTCCTTTGGTTTTCAGCTCTAATAGTTTAGAGTGTAGTATTTTTCTGATAGTGTTAGAGAAGAAATCCCTGATCGGTAAGACACTTGAAGTTGCATACTGAATTTGGGGTTCAGGATTGGAAGGCATCTAGTGAAATATTAATTTAGTTAATAAAATATACTGCCAAACTACTCTGGGTAGCTTCCAGTAAAGTACCATAATATGAAAAGAAAATGATCAGTCACATCCAGAAGAAAAAAACACAATATACCAAGGAAAAAGGACTTAACAAGTCTACCCCCAGGCCTGGAAAAGCAGCCAAATTCTCAGAGTTTTGGAATATAAAAATATTTCAAAATTTATGATGTTTTAAATAACTGTTTTGGTTGTTTGTCGGCCTTCACTTTCCATATTCAATGTGGTTTTTTTCCTTTTTACTTACTTTATCAGCCATAAATACTTCTATTCTAAAAGTTATAATAAATAAATAAAAGGCTTGCACCCATGTTAAATTAATACAAATTTTGATTACATTTATAATTCTGCTGCTACTGTTATTTAATATTGCACAATTAAAAACTAATGGTTTTAGTTACAGACATAATGCTTTTACATTTTGTTAAAAAGAAGGAATACAGCAACTGATAAAGAATTCTGAATGATAATGGAAAAATTTGTTTTTTTAAAAAAAAATGAATTAACTGTTAAAAGAATTAAGAATGAACATAATCGTATTAGGTCGTAATTGTCATTCTAATGGCTTTTATGTGATCTATTTTTGAAAGAGCTTTGAGCTTTTAGTTAATGAGTAGGACTTTCTAGATAGCTAAGTTATTAAAATTCTGTGTTTATTAAATTAGTATATAAACATATAATTTTGTATGTTTTATGTGATTTGTCAAGCAATAATATGAGTATTAATAAACCTTTTTTTCTGATTTTTTGCTAGCCCTAAAAGATAGAATATAAGGTCCCATCATTAACCAGATGAAGAAGAGTAAGGTTTTAGATAATTCTGCAATCCTGATGTTTTGGAGAATACCTTAGCTATTTGTACTGTGGTGATAATGAAGGTGTGGTACAGTTGTGTTGAGGACTGTAAGGACATTGGATTCTTCCAGTTCTACCAACAAAGGCTTTTTATTAACAAAGCATAATTTAATCTTACCTGGGGAGAAGAGAGGGCTCTCGCTCTGCCTCTGTCTACCTCTATGTCTACATCTCTGCTTCTGCCTCTGCCTATATCTCTGCCTGTCTCCTGTCTCTGTCTACATACATACATTTGACAACCCCATGACACATTGGACTGATTCTTTAATGCCTGACTTATTCTTACCAGATTCCCCAATGCCTTTAACAACAGTGACAGAGCTGCTAATGTACTGCCTTCATTGCAAAAGTTTTTAAAAGTCCAGGTACATATTTAGAGATGTATCTGCCTTGAAAATAGCCCATGTTGAACTGTATAGGAGAGTCAAACAGCAAGAGTTGACCAGAAGAAATATTTTATGGCATTTTGTATTATGCCACAAAATATTTTATAAAATGTGCCAGTTTTCAATGCTTACAAGAGTCATGGGTTCCAGATTTTGGACACATTCTGTGAGTTAGCCTGTTTGAGGTATTTTGATTCAAAAATTGTTGTCCTATGATGTGCTGTTTTGCCCAATTAAAGGCTACACATGGACAAACCGAAAAGTGTTAGTAGTATATAGATGAGTAAATGTGCATTGGGGAATGCAGCCAGGAAATATAATATAAGATGCTATTCAGTAACAAATATGACTTTGACTTTCAGTGATAGGTAGTTCTGCTTCACAGGTTCTTAATATTTAACACTGGGGGATATTTATTTATTTGTTTGTTTGTTTGTTTGTTTATTTATTTATTAATTAATCCAATTTATATGCCGCCCTTCTCCGTAGACTCAGGGCAGCTTACAATGCATTATAGCAATAGCCTGCATACTTTT